>JAEDOY010000004.1:0-30163 GCA_016432935.1 Benedenia humboldti
ATCTAAAGCACTAAGTTTATACTTTTTCTAATGCTTAGCGGTACATAATCATACAAATTATTATTAATAAAAAACCTTTTCTTTGGTCGCTAGTAAAAATATTATTTTTTTAAATTTTGCAAGCTCTTTTTTAACTGTTGATAGAGATAAGTTAAATTTAATAGCTAATTGTTGTGAAGATGGAACTTTATCTCCGGGTTTTCATTTATTTAAATAAATATTAAGTAATATATAGGTTTTTAAAATATTTTTGTTCATTTATTAATAAACTCTTTTTATTTCTGGGATACCCCAAAAATTAAATTGTTTTTGCTTTTTCCTTAAATACCAACACTATAATTTAAATATACTAAATTAATTATAGATGTAGAAAGGACAAAAATGTTAACAGATATTTTTCTAGGTGAGTTTTTAGGCACCATGGTTTTTTTAGTTATTGGAAACGGTGTTGTAGCCAATGCAACATTTAAAACAACTATCGGTGCCAAATCAGGATTTTTAGCCATCACAATTGGGGTGAGGTTTAGCTGTTTTTATTGATGTTGTGGTAGCCAATAATTTTGGTACAGGAGGGCACTTAAATCCTGCTGTAACCATGATGCAATGAGTGAAAGGTGACATTGGTGCAAATAAAGCATTTGTTTATTTTGGATCAGAAATCTTAGGAGCTACAGTTAAACAAATAATTGTTTCAATTTTCTATTTAAATCACATCAATGAAATTGAAAACCGAGATTTGGTTTTAGGAATGCATTCAACTGGACCAACTCATAAAAAAACCTTCAGTAATATTTTTTAGAATTTATAGGTACAGCAGTTTTAGTTTCAGTTGCTATGACCGTGGGTTTAAGTATGAATGATGGAGCTTCATTAACTATGCGCTTTGCTGGTCCAATGACTATGGGTCTAGTAGTTTTGGCGATTGTATTTCCTTAGGAGGTACTACTGGCTATGCAATTAACCCAGTTAGAGACTTAATGCCCCGTATTGTTTATTGCTTAATGCCCTATAAAAATAAAACCACTTCACTCAGCCAATTGATCTTATGCTTGAATACCAGTTGTAGCACCTTTAGCAGCTGGTGTCATAGTTGGGGCTTTTGGTAGACTGATGTAGAAAGGAACAATATGAATAAATATATTTTGACTTTAGATGAAGGGACTACATCAGTAAGAACTTTAATCACAGATAAAAAAGGTCAAGTCATTAGTATGTCTCAGAAAGGATTTACCCAAATTTTTCCCAAATCAGGTTGAGTTGAACATGATGCAACTGAAATTTGTAACATGCAAAAAACAACAATTATTGAGGCAAAGAGAAAAAAAGGATTAAAACTAAAGATATTGCGGCCAATGGGATTACTAATCAACGTGAAACTATAGTGCTTTGAGACAAAGAAACTGGTATTCCAGTTTATAATGCCATCGTTTGGCAAAATCAAAGAACAGCTGATTATTGTGAAGAGTTAATTAAAGAACAAAAAATGATTTTTTTTCATAAAAAAACCAGCCTTTATATAAGCCCTTATTTTTCAGGCACAAAATTAAGATGGATTATTCAAATGTTAAAGGGGTTAAACAAAAAATTAAAGAAGGTAAAATTCTAGCTGGCACTATGGATACTTGATTAATTTGAAATGTTACTACTGGCCAAGTTCATGCTACAGATGTATCTAATGCTTCAAGAACCATGCTTTTTAATATTCATAAACAGGCATGAGATGAAGAATTATGTAAGTTGCTAGATATTCCTATGGAAATTTTGCCAGAAGTTAAATCTTTATCTAAAGTGTACGGACATATGGACAAACTCATTTTTTCAAAAAGTGCAACCAATGATGTTCCTATAGCTGGTGTCATCGGCGATCAACAGTCTGCTTTATTTGGCCAATTAGCTACGGAGGTAGGCGATGTTAAAAACACTTACGGTAGTGGTTGTTTTACCTTAGTTAACACTGGTGAAAAACCCATTAATTCTAAAAATAAACTTTTAACTACTATCGCTTGAAAAAAATCGGTAAAAACAAAACTATTTATGCCATTGAAGGCTTTGTATTTATGGCGGGAGCTTCTATTCAATGACTAAGAGATGGCTTAAAACTTATTTATAATGCTGCTGAATCTGACTTTTTTGCCTCACTAGTTAACGATGATCAAAGAGTTTATGTTGTTCCTTCGTTTACTGGGCTAGGAATTCCTTACTGAGATTCAACTGCGAAAGGAGCTATTTTCGGCTTAGAAAGAGGCACTAAAAGAGAACACATTATTAAAGCAACTTTAGAAGGCATTGCCTACCAGTCATACGAGCTTATTACTGCTATGGCCAAAAATTTAGGCGATGATATTAAACAAATAAAAGTTGATGGAGGAGCTTCTAAATCTAACTACTTAATGCAATTTCAATCTTCAATCTCAAATGTTAATTTAATCAGACCTCAAAATATTGAGACTACAGCCATGGGAGCTGCATATATGGCAGGCTTGCTGTAGGATTCTATAAAGACATTAAAGAACTTAAAAAAATTGCTAAAGTGGATCAAAAATTTACCCCAAAAATGAATCATGATGAAAGAACTACATTAACTAATGGTTGAGCAGCTGCTGTATCTAGAACCAGAAATTGAACTAAGGAAATCCAATAATGAATATCGAAGAAAAAGCTGTAGTTATCATAGGGGGAGGCATTATTGGTGGAGTTATTGCCTATCAACTGGCTAGATACAATTTAAACACATTAGTATTAGAAAGAAATCCGCTTTTAGCTGATGAGAGTTCAAAAGGAAATTCAGGAGCTATCCATGGTGGTTTTGATCCTGAACCCGGTAAAGTAGAAGCTAAACTTAATGTTAAATGTAATAGACTTTGAAGAGAAGAAATATTTAAGTATTTAGAGTTTCCAAGAGTACAGGTTGATTCTTTAATTTTAGCTTTTAATGAACATGAAATGGAACATGTACATATGTTATATGAAAGAGGATTAATTAATAAAGTCCCCGCTAAATATTTAAAGATATTAACTAAAGAAGAAGCTTTAGCTAAAGAACCAAATATTAATCCCGAAGTTCATGGCGCACTTTTATGTACATCAAGTTGAGCTATAGAGCCAGTAAAAGCCACTTTAGCATTTTTTGGAGCAGCTGAAAAAAACGGAACAGAAGTTAGAAAAAATGCTGAAGTAACAGCTGTTAATCAAATAGAAAATGGCTTTGAAATAACTATTAATAATCAAGAGAAAATTTTTACTAAAAACATTATTAATGCAGCTGGACACTATGCAGACAAAATTGCTGAAAAAGCCGGCTTAGGAGATTTTAAACTCACCACTAGACGCGGAGAGTATCGAATTCTTTCGAGAAGCGAAAAAAATGTTGTGAACTCAATTTGTTTTATGGTTCCAACCATTCATGGTAAGGGTGTTATTGTTGCGCCAATGTTAGATGGCAGAATTATGGTTGGTCCCACTGCTGAAGACGGCGTTCCAAAAGAAGATACAAGATTGGTAACAAGAGAAAAATATGATTATATATGTGAAATAGGTAAAAAAATGTACCTGATTTAAACCTTGATAAAACAAAAATTATTCTTGCCGGATCTAGACCAATTGATATAGAAACAAACGATTTTGTAATTAGATACGCTAACAATAATAACCACTTTATAAATGCGGCCGGAACGCAATCACCTGCGATTGCTTCAGCTCCAGCAATTGCTTTAGAAATTGAAAATTATTGGCCAAAAACGGCACAAAACTAGTAAAAAAAAGCTAATTTTGATCCTTATTACAAATTGATTTGATAGGAGCAAAATGAATAAAATAAAAGAAATATTAACTCATGGTTTGTCTAAAAAAATTATCTTAGCTGTATTTGTTCTAGCAGCAGTTGATATGTTTTCTATGGCAGCGCCATACTACCTTAGTATGTAATTCCTAATGTTTATACTTATTTAAAAATCACTCAGGGGGGATTTTGATCAACTAAATGCTATTTTAGGTTATGTAGTATTGGCCATGCCGCTTCCTTCTGGTTGATTAGCAGATAAAATGAGTGGCAAAAACTCTTAATTATCTCTGTCTTAATGTCTGGAATATTTACATTAATTTTTGCCTTATGTACCATGGGGGCACTTGGATCTGCCCAATTAGTAATTTTATATTTAACCTTTGTGGGCTTTGGTATTTCCACTACGCTACTTTTATGATCGCCTTTATGAAAAGTTCTATCGGAACAATCAAGTAGCGAAGATCAAGGAAAGCTTTATGGATTGCAAGGGTCTTATAATGGATTTTTAGGATTAATTTTTATAACCTTAATTGGTACAATTGCTACTGCTATGGCAAAGGGTGGCAATAACTCATTGTTTTATGCTTTGGTCTTCATCATTGCAGCGGCTTTATTTATATCAGCTTGAGGTATTCATAAATTTGTCAAAGACACTAATCAAAAATCAAACTTGTTAACTACAGTAAAAAATTGATGATCAAATTTTAAAAATAAGAAAACTCATCAAAAACATGATTTTGAAAAATCTCGAGAAAATATTAAAACAATTTTTACTTTAAGAGCAATTTTATTAGCATTTTTTGTTTTGGGAATGTACATGTTCCAATCCATTTTTTTTACTATTTAAAAAGTTATTTAGCAATTATTTCTGGTGTCACAGTGGTAGCTGCTATAGCTGGAGTTAGAACTTATGCCTTAAGATTTGTTATTTCAGGACAATGGGGTAAATGGCTTGAAAAAAAGAAAAAGTTTAATTTTTACATTAGTTATAGTTTTCATTATAGGAATTTTAGTAGCGGTGGCTTTTGTTATTTCTGCAGGATTTGGTAATAATATTTCTGTAAATACCTCAGATGTTTATCGAACTATTTTAGCCATTTTATTCCCAATTATGTTTATCTTAGTTGGTGTAGCTTCATGAATGTTAGTAGCTGGAAGATATATGCAAATAGCTGAAATACCTAATACTTCCGAAACGCTTGGCTCAATTATTGCTTTAATTTCTTTCATTGCTTTTTCATCTGATGCATGATTTTATCAAATGGCTTCATCATGAATGCAAGCTACAGGGCATGAAATGACAGTAGCTGATGTTAAAAATTTAGGTTATGGTTCAGTTGGAGGATATGATCAATCAAGACTGCAATTATTACTCTTTACTGCTTTAGGGTTTGCTTCTTTCGGCGCCTTATGTGGCACATTGGCTTTTATTATTAATAAACAAGAAATTAAAAATTAAACAAACATCTTATCGTTGAAGATCAGAGCAAGGAGCTAAATAATGAAACCTTTAATTTTAGCCCACCGTGGCTATTCTGAAATCGCTCCTGAAAATACCAAGCTGGCATTTGATTCTGCTCAAATTTTTGAATTTGATGGCCTAGAAATAAATCTTCATATGACTAAAGATGAAGAGGTGGTAGTGATTCGTGATGAAGATGTTAAAAGAACATCCAATGGTACAGGTAGAATTCATGATGATACTTTAGAAGAGGTAAAAAAACTTAATTTTGCTTCTAAATTTGGACAAGGGTATCCTCATCAAAGCATTATGACATATAAAGAGTTCTTAAAGTGTTATGGCAATTCTTTTAAAGTTTTAAATGTTGATATTAAAACAGATATTATTCATTATCAAGGTATTGAAAAATTAATTTGAGCAGTTAATCAAGAAGTTAAGCATAAAGCCGAAATAATTTATTCATCTTTTAACTTTGAGTCTTTAATTATCTTAAATAAAATTAGCCAAAAAGCTAATTTAGGCTACTTATTTGTAGATGAAAAAGATTGCCAGGGAAAAGAGGCAACAATAAAAGAAATTTGCTCCTATATTCACCCTTGATTTAAATCAATGCTTAATAAAGAATCTTTAAGTTTTTATCAAAAACTCAACTTACCAATTAATCTTTGAACTTTCGACAAAAGAGAAACAGGTGATGAATGAACGGCAGGCTCAAATTCAGTATTTGAAAAAATTAGTAAATTACCAAAAGTTTATGCAATCATTGCTAATTCAAAATATTAAAATATTTATATCTAAAAATTACATTAAAAAAGCTTAACTTTAAGAATAAGCTTTTTTGTTTAAAATTTTTAAACAATAATAATTAATACAATGTAATTACATATGGAAAGTTAATATTGTTACTGCTAAACTTATGCCCAATAAAAGCCAACAGGATAATCATAGCATGACTTTACGTTGATTATTAGAAATAGCTATAATTGCATGCTCATGGTCATCTATCCCTAAAGCGTCTCCTTTTATTGCTGAATCATGGTTTGCAAGGTGCTGGTGTGGTGTTGTAAAGTTAATAAATTCAGGAATTATTTCAACAACAGCACCATAAAGGGCCACAAAACCAGCTATAGCAAATAAGCTTGCCTGCAATCATCATTGGTCAGATAATGCGTTTTCTAAAGCTGCCCCCACAATAATCATAGGGAAGAATATCAGTTTAATTAATAGCGATATTGTAAAAGATTTTAATTTTGAATAACCCATATCTCTTTGCCTGTAATAAACCAATAGTACTTCGGGGATAATGTGTAAAATAATAACTAATAATAATGCCCATTCTTTTTCAGCATTAGGGGCTAAAAAACCTATAGCTAAAGAAGCGGGAATACGGTGCATTAATATTAAAATAATAGCTACTCATTTATGATTAGTTTTTTTCTTTTTAGTGAGGTTTTTAAGGGGAGGATTAACCAGGGTTTTCACTCAATAAATAATCAGGCTGGCGAATAAACCTGAACCCAAAATAATGAGAATGGCCCATAAAACTCCTAGACCATTAATGCCGCCAGGATAGTGATTGTTAATTCTTTCTCTGGCTTCATGCATAAGGCCAAGAGATCCAATGATAATCATAAATCCTGCTGTAAAAGCATAGAAATATTTATAATATTTACTTTTTATTGAAGGTTTTAAAAATATTACCAAAAATAAAGCTACTAAAATGGTGCCCACAACTATTGAAGCTAAAATAACGGCTTTGGTCATAGTATTAAATTCTTTCATTCAATTTAACATAAAAAAATTATACACAATTTTTAATTTTAATTACAATAATTGTATTAACTTATTAATTATTTGATTGTTATAATTAATTTATGAATAGTTACAAATTAAAAAGTAAATATCAACCAGCTGGGGATCAACCAAAAGCTATTTCTGAGCTGACAGAAGGTGTCTTAGCAAACGAAGATCATCAAGTTCTGCTTGGGGCAACTGGAACCGGAAAAACCTTTACTATTGCTAACGTTATTAAAAACACTAATCGTCACGCTATTGTTTTATCTCATAATAAAACACTAGCAGCCCAACTTTATTCAGAACTTAAAGCTTTTTTTCCTCAAAATAGAGTTGTCTATTTTATTTCAAACTTTGATTATTACCGTCCGGAAGCTTATATGCCTGCTTCAGACACTTTTATAGATAAAACATCAAAATCAAATTGAGATATTGAAGCTATGCGAATGGAAGCAGATAACGCTATGGTTTCTGGAGAACCAGTTATTGTGGTAGCGTCTGTGGCTTCGATTTATGGTCAAATGAATCCAGAAAAATATCACTTAACTTTTATGGAAATTAAAGTGGGTGACAAAATTAAGCGCTCTGATTTTTTTATTGATCTTGTGGCTAGGCAGTATAAAAGAAGTTCCATTGAATTAAAACTAGGAACCTTTAGAGCCAGAGGTGATGTTTATGAAATTGCACCTGCTACTACTGATGAATTTTATTATCGCATTGAAACTTTTGATGATCAAATCGAGGCTATTAAACAAATTAACTTTATAACTGGGGAGGTTGAAAGATCTTTTACGAAATGAACTATTTATCCTGCTACAGAGTTTTCCATTTCAAGAGATACCATCGATGTTGCTATACAAACTATTAAAACGGAGTTGGAAGAACGTTTAAATTATTTTAAAGACAATAATAAACTTTTAGAAGCTCAACGTCTTGAGGAAAGAACCAATAACGATTTAGATTCTCTAAGAGAATTTGGTGTAGTAGGTGGGATGGAAAACTATTCTCGTCACTTTGACTTTCGTAAGCCGGGAGAAAGACCTTTTACAATTTTTGATTATCTTTTATATGGTAATCAAAAAGCAAGACCACTTATGATTATTGATGAATCACACATGATGATACCTCAGCTAAATGCCATGTATAATGGCGACAGAGCTCGTAAGGAAAATTTAGTAGAGTATGGATTTCGTCTGCCTTCCGCTTTAGATAATCGGCCTTTAAAATTTACCGAATGAGAAAAATTAACAGATTTTCAAAGAATCTATGTTTCTGCCACACCAGCGGACTATGAAATAGACAAATCTGCAGGAACGGTGGTGCAACAGATTGTAAGGCCTACTGGATTGTTAGATCCTATTGTTGAGCTGCGCCCTACAAATGAGCAAGTTGAACAAATTTATGATTCTATTATTGCCAATAATAATGCCAATCGTCGAACATTCATTTTAACTATTACTAAGCGCATGGCTGAGGAATTAGCTAGATATTTAGAAGAAAAAGGCATTAAAGCTTATTATTTACACTCTGACCATAAAACTTTTGAAAGAGATGAAATTCTACGTAAATTAAGATTGGGTGTTTATGATGTAGTGATTGGGGTTAACCTCATCAGGGAAGGAATTGACATCCCTGAGGTGTCCGAAATTCATGTCATTGATGCTGATAAGGAATCTTTTTTTAGATCAACTAAGTCTTTAATTCAAATAATTGGTAGAGCAGCTAGAAACGTTAATGGTAAGGTATATCTTTATGGTGATAAAATAACCAAATCTATTCAAGAAGCTACTGAAGAAACTAAAAGACGTCGTAAAATTCAACAAGAGTATAATCAAAAACATAATATTATTCCTCAAACAATTGTCAAAGATATTCCAGAGCCACTGAATCCTGAGAAAAAGTCTGCAATAAATGAGCTTTTAGATGCAAGACTTTCTGGTAAAAAGTATTCATTATCTGATCATAAAAAACAAATAGAAAAAGAAATAGCTAAAACTCGTGGTCGCATGCTAAAAGCAGCCCGAGAAATGGATTTTGAAAGAGCTGCTCAGCTGAGAGACTTAATTTTAGAGCTTGAATCCATGATGGGTTAATTGCAATTATTGTATAATTTTTTAATGAAGTATTTAAAATTATTTCTGGTAATTTTATTATTAACAATTCTATTAATAATTTCACTTTTTTACTTTGGTGACTTTATTCCTTTTAATAAAGCTAATTTGAATAACACTGTTTTTTCTAATAATTTAAAAACTACTATTTCTGCAATAGTAGTTGGTTCTGGTTTAGGTATAGCCGGTTATGTTACACAATCTATTTTTCGTAATGATTTGGCTACACCATCTACTATTGGTGTAACACCTATTGCTACTTTCTCCTTAATTATTTCAGCCATTATGGGTCTTTCTACTTTGGCTAGTGCCTTTTTTGCCATTTTTTTAGCTTTAATTCTTGCTATTTTACTTTTCTTTTGAATTTTTAAATCTCAAAAATCAATTGGCAACATTGTTATTATTGGTTTAATCATAGGTGGTCTTGTCATAGGTTTAAATGATTTTTTAGTTTCAGCTTTAAACCTTCCTCGTTATATCGCTTCGATTTTTTCTAAAAATAAAATAAATGTTAATTGGTCAACTATTTATTTATTAACACCTTTTGTTTTAATAGGATTTTCGTCTTGTTGTTCTTAGCTAAAAAAATTCGAATTATTGAAAAAGGAGCAGGTGCTGCAAAAAATTTAGGGATTAACCAAAAATTAATTGTACCAATAACTTTAATGATAGTAGTGGTAATGACTGTAGCTGCAGTTATGTTATATGGCTTAGTTACTTTTTTATCTTTAGCAGCATCTCTATTAGTTAGATATGTTTTAAAGATACAAAATATTTGATTGGACATAGTTCTTTCAATGATATTAACGATTATTTTCTTATTAGCTGGCGATATTTTAATTCGTTATAAATCATACTTAATTATTTCTCTTGTGCCAGTAGCGGTTGCAGGCACTTTAATTCTAGGACGGTTGTTATGAAAGCACTAAAATATTTATTAATTTTTATTATGGTATCTATTATCAATGCATTAATTTTTATCATCTTAACTGTTAATGATGCAAATTTTCATTTAAAAAAATTTATGTCGATATTAACATTCAATGTGTCTACGCTTTAATTAGCTCAGCACTTTTAATTACAACAGCAACTTTCATTGCCCAAGAAACATTATCCAATCGCATGATTGATGCTTCATTTATGGGCATGAGACCGATTGGCTCTTTTGTGATTATTTTCTTAATCAGTATTTTTGCTAGCCAGTATTTTCAAAGAGACTCAGACAATATTATTATTAATTTTATATTGCCCGTAGTAATAGGATTTTTTATTTCTTTATTTGGAACCTTTTTAATATGAGTGGTTTGACGTAAAAAGTTATCTACTAAGCAACTTGTGATCTTTTTAATTATTGTCAATGCCGCTTTAACAGTTATATCTTTAATTTATATGAACAAAATGACTGTATCACGCAAGGAATATGTTTCAACGTTTATTTTAGCTTCGGTCAACAAATTAGCAAATTAGAATTTATAATTGCCATGTCTGTTTGAGTTGTGTCTACAATTTTATATATCTTATTTATGCATAAGAAAACTAAAATTTTAAATGTCTTATCTTATGAAGCTGCTAAATCAATTGGCGTAAAGTTTTTTAAGGTCAAAGCCATAAATTTATGTCTAATTAGGTTACTTTTAGGTTACGGCGTAGTAATTGGTGGTAATTTAAGTTTCTTAGGGTTATCAGCTATTTATTTATCTACGCTATTATCTAAAAAATATGCTTTAATTACTTTGTTATTAAGTTTATTAATTGCGACAATTATTAATTTAATATCTTTTGCAATATTAAGTAGTTTTATGGGCTCATTAAGCAGATACCCTTTTGAGCCTTAATTAATATCTTTGGCGGTGTAGTATTTTTAATCTTTAATTTTACAAAGTTAGGAAAGAGGACAAATGGAAGTTAAAAATTTAAAAGTGGTTTTTGGTAAAAATATCATTATTAATAATGCTAATTTTTTATTAAAAAAAATGAATTGACCATGATTTTAGGTGTAAATGGAGCAGGAAAGTCTTCATTAGTTAAGGCTATTAAAAAGCTTGTGCCTTATGATGGTGAAATTTATCTTGATAAAAAATATAGCAACTTTTTCTTTAAAAAAATGGCTCATAAAATAGCATACATGAGTCAAAGTAATGATTTTGAGCCAGGTTTAACAGTTTGAGAATATGTAGAATTTGCTCGTCACCCTTACTCTAATTTTTTATCAATTATTTCCAAAAAAGATAAAGATATCATTAATTATTGAGTGCGTAAAATGAATTTAAAATTATTAATTAAAAAAGATATTACTAATCTATCTGGCGGACAAAAGCAAAGAGTCCTTTTAGCTTCAACTTTAATTCAAGAAACTCCTTATATTATTCTCGATGAGCCAAATAATAATTTAGATGTTAAGTATAAATTAGAACTTTTGAAAATCTTAAAAAAAACTTAAAAATAAAACAATTCTCTTTGTTACTCATGACATTAATGATGCCATTAGATTTGCAGATAATATTTTAATTATCCATAAGCAAAAAATTGTGTTTAGCGATGTACCTGAAAAAGTTACAGCTAAACTTTTAGGAAAAATCTACGATGTTGCCGTTGCTAAAGCTTCTGAGTTTCAATTTTCTCACAATTAACTATATTTTTTATATTTAAAATATAGTATAATTAATAACACACAAGGGAGAAATATAAAGAAAATTTTATCTATTTTTGGGACATCAATTATAGCTTTTGCGCCTTTAACTATCATAGTATCTTGTAGTTTAGGCAACGGTAATGGAAATTTAACTTATTTTCATAAGAAAAATTCTGATCTTTCACAAGCGCCAGTTGTTGCTCAATCTTTTGAACCCATTGATTTTTTAGCTACTTTGGGTAAAAAGCCTGACTACACCACTCAAAGAAGTGATCAAGGCGTTTATATGAGTGCAATGCCACATTATATGAAAGATAAATATGGCGTTGCTAATCCAATTCCTAAACATTTAGATCAAAAAATCTATGATTGAAAGAATAAAGCAGCTTTTAATCCATCTACGATGTTAAGTCAAATTGGCGATAAAAAAAGGAGTGCTTTTAACTTATCAGTCACTTCATGTTGCTGATAAAGCCATCAAACAAGCTTTTAATGCGGCGGCTTATAATGATCTTGGCAATGATTCCATGATTGGAACCTATAAATCCAATCTTAAATTAGGCAGTCATTATACTCAACCAAGAATGTATGATGTTGTCAAAAACTATCAATCATTTGCCCAGTCAATTAGCAATATTTATCAAAATAAAAGTTATATTGATAAAGCCAAGCAAAATTCTGAAGTTTTTAAAAACTATGTTGACAATTTTCGCCAATTAAATGGCTCGGCCTTTAACAATAAAACTATTTTAGTTGTTCGGCCTAATGAAATTGTGTCTGACCAATCTAAAGCAGATAATATCGCATTATGAACGCCTTTAGCTTATACTCTTTTATATGGAGATAAAGCTCATAATGGTTTAGGAGCCAAGTTCCCTCAACCTAAGGACCTTGATTGACCAAAATCTACCCAAAATGGTGGTTATTTTGATCCTTGAGCTATTAATACAAGGAACGGAGATACAAAAGGTGTTTCTGGTAAGTTAGTTAGCGAATATGCTGGAAAAGCTGATATGGTAATTTACTTACAAAGTGATGCATCCTGAAAAAATGATACTGTAACTGCAGAAAATTTAATTAAAAACCCAAATAGCTCTGTAAGTAAGCTATTAAAACCAACAAAAAGTGCTAAAAATATTTATTTCGCTGAATATTCAATCTTTTATAGAGGTATGTATGGTATTTTAGGTCAAGAAGATGTTTTAGATAGCATATTAATCAACAAGAGTTTCAAGATGCTTTAGGTTCAACTCTTAGTACACCAACTGTTAAACCATTAGAACCAAGTACGCATCTAGACCCATTAAGAGGTTAAATAAAAAGAAGGTAAAAATGTATTTAAGATTTTATGCACACGTTAAAGACACTACAAAAGCAATGGAGTTTTATCAAGATGTTTTTTTTGGCATTCCCAATAAAAATGCTGGTAAGCGCCAGGGACACAATTCAATTAAATTGTTTGATAATCCCCAATTAAATGTTTTAATTTATGGGCCTATGGAAGAAGCGCCAATGAATGGATCTTTGATCATTCGATTTGAAGATTCAGAAGCGGACTTATTTTTAAAAGTTAATGATCGCTTATTAGCTAGAAATGATGTAAATATTCGCTATGCTAAAGAAGCTTATTTATGAGGTACAACCATTACCAGATTTACTGATCCATTTGGTTATAATTGATCTTTAGAAATTAAAACAGACGCTTTAAATCAATAGTTATTTTTTAAAACTTGCCAACCAGCAAGTGTTTAATTTCTTGAATATTTACAATGAAATAAGACTATATTTATACAACTGAAACATATAAATGACTTGCTCAAATAAATTTATAAATGCTTTTTTTTCTTTACTTTTTATGTATTTAAAACTTAGTTAAAAAATAATAATTATCAAATTTATTGCTTGATTATTGCTGAAATTTTAAAAATTGCTTTTAATTTTAGCACAAATAATTATGGCTATTTTTTTTATTTATGAATGTTCTTTGAAAAACTTAAATTAACCAATTTGAGAGTTCTATAATGAAATTGTGATGAGTTAAAGGAGAAAAAAATGAATTTTAAAACAATGAGTTTAAGTTTAGCCGCTGGTTCAGCTGTAGTTGTTTGTTCATCTGTTTCTGCGACAACAACTTCTGCCACACATACTAAAAGGCAGATTGCTGCACAGCAAATTATTAAATCAACTCTAGGTTGAAGACGAACAATCAAGATCTTTTATGCCTTATGTTGATTTAACAATGCAACCACAAGCGAAATACAAAGTGCAAGATTATTATAATAATGGAGCCCATAAAATGATGTTTGCTTTTTTACAACAAAAAGCTGATCAATTTAGTGGAGCCCCAGACCCAGCTTGAACTGCGACTTCTGATAAAACATCAGCTGAGTTGGGTACCAACAAAAACATTATTGAGAATTATTAAAAAGAAGGTGGAGTTGCCGGAATTTCTTTCGGTGGAGCTTCGAATACGCCAATTTGGGAAGCCAAGCAGGCTAATGTAGATAATGTGACTGCTTCTATTGAAAATTCAATTAAAACCTTTGGAGCTAATTATGTTGATTTTGATATTGAAGGTCAATCTCAAACAGATGTTAGTGGTTTATCCCTATTGTCAAAAGCATTAGTAAATGTTAATAAAGATATGAGTGACGTTAAAGTTTCAATTACGCTACCTGTTTTAGCAACTGATGGATTAGTTAATGATGGGCTTAAAGCTTATAAACAAATCATTAGTGAAACTAAATCACCTTTAAGAGTTAATATCATGGCCATGGATTATGGAGCCTCGGGCGAAGTAAGTAAAGTCATGGCCGAAAATGACATTTCAGCTGGTAATAAAACATTAAAACAAATTAAAGAAATCTATGATGCTAACCAAGTCAAATATGATGATCAAAATATTGGTCAATATTTAGGTATGACACCAATGATTGGTGTAAATGATGTGCAAACTGAGATTTTATCTGTTGAAGGAACTGGTAAATTAGCTCAATGAGCTGTAGATAATAAAGTTGGTGAATTATCTATGTGGTCAATGGGCCGTGATAAAAGTGCCACAGGTGCTGAAATTGGTAAAGTGTCCCCCACTAATTCAGGAGTTGAAACTGGAACTGATTTTGCCTTTACGCATTCAATGAAAAAAATCTACTATGATGATGTTCAACCTACTGCCCAGTTACTGGAACTTTTGAGATAAGTAATTATTTCAAAACCACTAGCGCTAACAAAATCACTTGGAAAACCTGTTAAAAATGCTATGTGATATTCAGTAGAAAAAGACGGTAAAGAAGTAGCTAATACATTATTTAACAATGCTTTTGTTGATAAAGAAGTTAAAGGCATAGATCATACATACACCATTAAAGCATATGGTATTGACAATAGTGTAATTAGCTCAAAAGAATTAAATGTTAAAATAATTTCTAATGAAATTAGTAAACCTGTTCAAAAATATGATAATAATGTTACATACAATGAAGCTGAAACACCTGTTTGATATAAAGGTAAATTGTATTTGAATAAATGATGAATTAACCCCAAAGAACCTACCCCTGATAAAAGTGAAGCTTGAAAATTAGCACCAGATGCTTGACAAAGCTTGCCTGGATACTCAGATCAGGCTAAAAAGGACTTGAATAATTAACACCCCTTATTAAATCATTTTTTATAAATTAAATAACAGCATTACTTTTAGGTGTAACTATAATTATTTTAGAAGCTCTTTCTCATATCGCTGTAAAAAAACTTAAAGTAACTTTTATTTCTAATGGTGATGTTCCATTTCAATCATCATTTAAACTATATTTAACAGATGTGTTTTTGCTTAATGTTGGAGTTATAATTCCTAATTGTGTATCTTGAACATTCGCATCTTTATTTTTATTTTTAATATTAATATTTAATTCCGATAACTTATTATTAGATGTAATATTTTTAAATTTATTCAGATATGGAGTGAAGTCATGAGCCTTTGGTTTACATTAAAAACAGTAGTTGCAGTTTCAGATGTTTCAGTAAACGTTAAAAGCACTTTTATATCAAGTGATGATACCCCATTTCAATCATCATTCAAACTATATGTTAAAGTTGTTCTTTTGCTTATTGTTGGACTAGTAATCCCTAATTGTGTAGCGGTAACTATGGTGCCGGATGTATTTGTGGTAATATCTTTACTTAAAGCAGTTAATGATTTTGTGGAATTCATATTTTTAAATTTATTTATATCACTAGAAAAATCATGTTTATCTTTTAGTGAAACTTTAATTATTTTAGATTTACTTTCATTTTTATAAATTAGTTTTACAGATACTTCAATTATACTATGACCATCTCAATCATTTGCCAAAGTATATTCGGCTATAATACCTTTAAAAAACTTTGGTTGTTGAATTCCTAAAGTTGTAGCTAATAATTTAGTACCTTGTGTTTTAATTTTAATATTTGTTTTTAGATTAGCGAACATCTTATTAGATGTTTCATCTTTAATTTTATTTAAAGCGTTATTTCAGTTAAATGCTTTTTCTCCACATGAAAACCACCACTATTGAAGGTGTTATTATTGTGTTAAAGCAGATATTCCCAATAAACTCTTTTTCATAAATTCTCCCCTTTAATTTTAAATTCTAACTATTATATAAATTTTAATTAATTAAATTTACTTAAACTAATTTATTTTTCTCGATAAAGTCTAAATATCAATCTATATATTTTTTACGAATAAATCTTTTACAAAAAGAAAATTCTAGCATTAAAACATCCTCTTCCACCATAGGCGGGTCTCAAACTTTTTTAACTAAATTATATTGAGAATTCACTTTTCTTTGTCACGTAATAATTGATTAATTCCCCTTTGATAATTCAATTTTTAATTTGATTGTGATATTGACTAAATGGCGTTGTATTCATAGTTAATTAAATTTTTACTTTCAATTAAATTATAAATTTTTATTTAATAAGTTATTTTTTATTTTAAAAATAAAATACACTTTTTGTATATTTGTATATAATAGTTATAATAATATCATAGGAGAAACATGAAATTAATTAAAAAAGTATTATTTTTAGCTTCAGGCTTGGGCATCGGAGCTATACCTTTAGCAACAACCATATCTTGTGCAAGTGATATTAAGTACAATTATAAGTCTTTTGGTTTATCTAGAATTGATAAAAACTTTATTAAAAATCCTCAAGAGCATAAAAATGTTATGTCAACTTATTTTAATGCTACAGATATGCTAGCTGCCTTAGGTTATTACCCTGACTTTGCATCTTTAAATAATGGCGAAACCGAAGGGGCTAAAACTATTTACCCTGATTATTTAAAACCGATGTTAGGAGATAACAATGTTGCCACAAATTTAAAAGCAGGCACTACAATTAATACCAATAAATATGAAATTAAGACCGGAGTTAAAATAACTGATAAACAAATAGTTGAACGGGAAACAATAGCTACAAGCAATATTTCCACTTTACTACTTAATGAATGAGAAAAAGTAGATGAATACAAATTTACTGATATTGTACCGGCCCTTATTTATACATCTATGGCTGATGGTCATGCTCGTTATACTGATGAAAGTTATATCCAACAAGGTTATGCGCCTTGAGGCTTAAATGTTTTTGAGGCTTTTGATATGCAGGCTAAGGGCATGGATGGTGGATACACGGGACATAATTTTTACAACAAAGCTCAATCTATTGAAGATCAATTAAGAAGCAACATTGAAAAAGCTAATAAAGCCATGCAAACTTTTCATAATAAGACATTATTAGTTTTAGAAGCATCAGTAAATACAGGGAATATCGAGTTTTATGGTCGTTCGCCTGGAGTTTATAATGTTTTATACTCATCTAAACCAACCAGAGGTTTAGGATTTGCGTTACCTAAGCTTAGTAAACAAGACAAAGATAATTTGCAGGTGAATGGCTTTAGTTTTAAAAGTTTGGATCAAAAAACCTTTTTAAGAACTTTTAAAAATAAAGCCGACTATATTATGATTCTTAACGATCATTCTAAGTGCATATCAGATGTGAATTACATTAATAAAAATGGCGCACAAAAGGCTGCTTCAATGCTTAAAAATCCTAGTGATCTTTCACACATTAAAGTGGTTGATCGTTCTAATTTTTATGATCCAGTTTGAGGGGTCATTGGTACTAATTTTTTCGTCAATGAAATAACTAAACTTTTTAATGTAAAATATCAACCAGATAAAATCGACGCTTTTGATGATGATAAAAAACTGAGTTTGTTAAGGTAAAAAATGAGTAAAAAAATTACATTCTTATTAATTTTTGGAGTTTCATTATTAGCAATTGCTATATTTATGTTAAGTATTTCTTATCAAGGTGGAGCCAAATTCAATTGATTTGATGGTTTTAAGAAAAATTCGATAACAGCTTTAGGCACATGATCTTTTATCATTGTTGGAGTGGGCTTATCTGTGGCCGGTTTTGCTATGCAATCATTAACACGTAATGAATTAGCATCTGCTTATTCTTTAGGCTCAATTGCTGGAGCTGCTTTATCTTTGGTGTTAGTAAAATATATTATTGCCCCTAAATCATGAATCGTAGAATTAGTTTTATCTTTTATTATTATGTTCGCTATTTCTTCAATTACTTTGGTGCTTACCCTTTCGGATAAAATAGATAGTTACAAAATTATTATTATTGGTTTAACTATTAGTGTATTAATTTCGTCTGTTAGTTATGTTTTAAGATTTATTAAAGGTATTAATTCAGAAATGATTGGGTTTTTAGCTTTATCAACTATGCACTACACTTGACGAGTCTTTTGAATTACCATGCCCATTATTGCTATTTCGACAATTTTTTTAATTACTAAAGCTAGAGATTTGCAAGTTTATTCAGCATTGCCGGAAAAGTATCTCAATTTAGGGATTAAAAAGTATCGCATTAAACTTTATATTGCCTTGCCTACCATTTTAATTTCCTTATCAGCTGTTTTATTAGTAGGACCAATTTCATTTGTGGGTATTGTCATACCGCATATAACTAGAGCTTTTTTTAAACGCACATCAGTTTTAACCAAAATGATTATGAACATACCTATTTCTATAATTATTTTACTAATGGCCAATATAATTTGAAGAGCCACATTTTCATATCATACCAATATTAATGCAATTTTAGGCATTATTGCTGCCCCCTTAATTATTATTTGAGTTTTAAAGAGCAAAGATGGTTAAAAAAATTAGTTTTATCTCTATTGCTTTAATTTTAATGGTAATGTTTTTAATTTTAGATTTAATAGTTTTTAAAGGGAAAATTAGTTTAAATTCTTTTGCAATTGAAAAGTTTCGTGTACCAAAAATTGTTATTTTATCTTTAGGCACTATTGCGGCAACTTTTGCCACTTACATTATTCATATTATTACCAAAAATAAGGTTTCTGATATTGGAACAATTGGTATTAGTGCAGTTAACTTTTTAGTCTTTATTATGGCCTATGGTTTAGCTTCAGTTCAAACATATATTTGACTGCGTAAATACATCATGTGAATTCTTTATTTACTAGCTTCAATCGGCATTTTATTAATCATTTTTTTAATGACTTTACGCTATAAAAAATCAATGAATAAAATTGTTTTAATTGGTATTGTCTTTAGTTTATTAATTTCTGCTATCTCATATCTTTTTATAGCGCAAATGCCATCAAGTAAACAAGGTCATGCCACCCAAATAAGTGTGGGATTAATCCGAGACAGTGCCCAAGTGTTAACAAGTATACCAACTATTATTGCAGAAGTTATGATAGCTTTAGGATTTATTCTCTATAACATTTATTATTGAAAAATTAAGATTATTTATACTGATGAATTAAGGGCGATTTCCTTAGGCTTAAATCTTTTATGAATTCGTTGAATTAAAATGATGATTATAGCCCTTTGTTCTGCTGCCGCTTTTATGTTGTTAGGGTCAATGGCTTTTATAGGTTTTATAGCAGCAAATATAACTTATATCTTTTTTAAAAGACTGACTTATTATCGGATTTTTATAGCTTTTATAGTTGCTTTAGCTTTAATCTATATGGTTTATTTTATAAACTTTTCTTGATTTTCATGGAACATTGCAATTAGCATAGTTTCTAATATAATTGCTTTACCATATCTATTGTTGATACTCTTATCTAAAAAACAAAATCTTTAAAGGAGGAATTATGAAATTAAAATATTTTATTGCAACAGAAGATATTAATAAAACTGCCCAGTTTTATGCCCAACTTTTTGAAGCTAAAATTGTTAAAAATACAGATCATCATGCCAAATTATTGTTATTTGGTCAAATTGAAATTTTAATTTGTCATAAAGCTTATGTTAATAGTCAAGATGGGATTTTAATTATTCGTTTTGATAAAAGTGAAGCTCATTTATACCAAAGTACTTTAGGAAAGCTAAAAGAGTTAAACATATGAATTGAAATTGCTAATTATAAAGCCAAATGAGGTACCACATTTACCGAATTTAGTGATCCTTTTGGATATCGTTGAGATTTAGAAATAGATACGATTGCTCTTGAAGAATTAGAAAGTAAAAATGGCGCTTAAACCTGCAGTAAAAATTGATAATTTATTTTTTCGCTATTCAGGTTCTAGCAAAACACCTTGACTTTTAAAAAATATGAGCCTAGAAATTAAACAGGGAGCTTGAACAACTATTTTAGGTCCTAATGGTTCAGGTAAGTCTACCTTGGCTAAGTTAATATCTAAAATATTAAAACCAAGTGATGGTGACATTGAAATCATGAGCCAGAATATTAAAAATATTAAAGGAAAATCATTTGGTAAAAAAGTAGCTTATATTCCTCAAATTATTTCAACACCAAATGACACTTCTGTTTATGATTTTATTTCTTTTGGACGACATCCTTATTTAACAAATGTAATGGGTATAATGAGCAAAAAAGATAAAGATATTGTTAAAAAAGCGATGATGGAAACCGGCACTTGAGAGTGAAAAAATAAAATGATGAATGAGTTATCTGGTGGTCAACGTCAAAAAGCTTTAATTGCCATGATTGTAGTGCAAGATGCTGAAATTATTTTATTAGATGAACCAACTACTTACTTAGATGTACGTAATCAATATGAACTATTAGAAATGCTACATTATGAACATGTTTTAGGCAAAACCATTATTACTATCTTACATGATATTAATCAAGCGGCACAGTATTCTGACTATATTTTTATGTTAAAAAATGCAGAAATTTTTAACAAAGGTAAACCTGGCAGTGTTATTAATAAACACAATTTAAAAAATGTATATAAAATAGATGCTGAGCTTTATGTAGATAAAGACAGGAAATATTTATCTGATATTAAATTAAAAGATTTTAAATACAAAAATCAGCGTTTGAAGCAATCTAAAACAGATCATGAACATAAACTCAAAAAGCAAGTTCATGTTAATCATAACAAGTAATTATAGATTAACAAGGAGTATAATAAAGTTGCTTGAGTTAAAGGAGAATAATTATGGAAATGGAATATTTAACAGTAGAAAACAAATTTGATTATGAAACACCAACTGTAGGTGAAGGGGTTGTCCCATTTATCTTGCCAGCTTATTATCCTGACGGTGCTTTTAAGGATTATGATCTTTCTGAAAATTATCGTCAAGGTAAATGGACAATATTGTTCTTTTATCCTGCTGATTTTACTTTTGTTTGTCCAACAGAAATTAGAGCTTTTTCCACAGCTACAGATAAATTTGCCAAAGCTGGAGCTGAAATTGCAGCAGTATCTGTGGATTCAACATTTGTCCACCAAGCGTGACAAGAAAATGGATTAGGTAAAATTAATTTTCCGATGTTATCAGATCAACAGCATTTTGTATCTAAATATTTAGGAGTTTATGCTTATGATAAAGGTGTTTCATGAAGAGGTACTTTTATCATTTCTCCAAAAGGAAAGCTTTATGTTAATTACACCACTTATGGCGAAGTGGGCCGTAGTGTTGAAGAGGCGCTGCGTCTATTAGAAGCTTCTAAGTTAGCCTATGAAGGTAAGATGGTTCCATGTAATTGAAACCCTGGAGAAAAAACACTTTAATTTTAAAATTCATTAACAATTACTAATTTTAATTTATAATTTTGTCATGATAACAATTAAAGAAATTTTTCCAAAAAAACAACTTAAAAAAAGATCAAATGGGGTAAATATGTTTAACTTTATGAAGTCAGAGTTACATAAAGATCCAACACTGCGTAAGTTTGAATTGGATTTTTCAGAAATTCAGTCTGTCTCACCATTTGTTTTTGTTGAAATGTTTCAAAATATGAAAACACAGCTTAATGGCCAATTTGTAGTAGAAATTAAAAATGCTAACCAATTGATCGTCGCTACATACAATGCGGTAGTTCGAGGAAAAATTAATTAGATTTTAAGCTTACTTATAAAGTAGGCTTTTATTTTTTTAACAATGATATAATTTTTTTATGAAAAAAACCGACTCATTACATTTTATTACTGTCAAAGGCGCTAAAGAAAATAATCTGAAGAACGTTTTTGTAACTATTCCCAAAAATAAATTGGTGGTATTTACAGGTGTTTCTGGATCAGGTAAATCATCATTAGCTTTTAACACTATTTATGAAGAAGGTCGTCGTCGTTATGTAGATTCACTTTCAGCATATGCTAGACAATTTTTAGGGGGAACCCAAAAACCTTTAGTTGATTCTATTGAAGGTCTTTCTCCAGCAATTTCTATTGAGCAGAAGACTACTCATAATAATCCTCGTTCCACTGTGGGAACTGTAACTGAAATTTATGATTACTTAAGACTTTTATATGCAAGAGTGGGTAAAGCTTATTGTCCAAATCATAAAATTGAAATTTCAGCCCAAAGTGTCAATGATATTTTAAAATCTATTTTTAAATATCCTGAAGGGACTAAATTAATTATTATAGCTCCAGTGGTGCGTCAAGAAAAAGGGACTCATACTAATTTGTTAGAAAAGTTAAAAAGAGACGGTTTTTTAAGAATAAGAGCTAACGGAATGATTATGTCTTTAGACGAACCGGTTAATTTAGCCAAAAACAAACGCCATGATATTGACATAGTGGTTGATCGTATTGTCTTAAAAATTAGTGAAAAATCAAGGGTGGCAGAAGCGGTTGAATTGGCTATTGAATATGGCAATGGTTTAGTAACTGTTCAAGAAATGGGAAAAAAAGAAGAAACTTTTTCTAAATTTCATTCTTGTCCTCATGGCGATTTTAATATGCCACAAATTGAGCCTAGATTATTTTCGTTTAACTCACCATCTGGAATGTGTAACTCTTGTAAAGGCTTAGGTGTTAAATTAAAAGTTGACAAACACAAATTAATACCTAATGAAAAACTTTCCATTAATCAAGGTGGAATTGTTTATTTTAAAAATTTAGTTGATTCTGAAAATTTAGAATGACAACAATTTAAAGTGTTAATGAATTATTATGAAATAAATCTTGACATGCCAATTAGTAAGCTAACTAATAAAGAAATGCAAACAATTCTTCACGGATCAGACGAAGAAATTGATTACACTTTAGTTTCTAAATCAGGTAATATATTTGCCAAAACAGAATTTATTGAAGGTTTAGCAGATAAAATAGAGTGTAAACATTTAAATTCAACATCAGAAATGGTGCGTTCTTGATACCACTCTACTTTCATGTCTGATATTAAATGTGATGTTTGTGATGGCAAAAGACTTAATGAATCTGCTTTAGCTGTAAAAATTGACCACAAAGATATTAATGAGTTTACTAGTCAATCTATTGAAGTTGCTTTAGAAAAAGTGCTTAATTTAGCTATTCTATCTAAAGATTATGAAATAGCTGAACTAATTTTAAATGAATTAACTAATCGTTTGACTTTTTTAAATAATGTGGGATTAGATTACTTAACTTTAGATCGAAAAGCAGAAACTCTTTCTGGGGGAGAATCACAAAGAATTAGACTTGGTACCCAAATTGGCTCAAATTTAACAGGTGTTTTATATGTTTTAGATGAGCCTTCTATTGGCCTTCACCAAAAAGATAACGACAAGCTAATTCACACTTTAAAAGAAATGGTAGATATTGGTAATACCTTAATTGTTGTAGAACATGATGAAGATACAATCAGAGCTGCAGATTTTGTTGTTGATATTGGCCCAAAAGCCGGAAGTCAGGGTGGTGACGTAATATTTGCTGGCACCGTTGAAAAATTAAAAGCTGCTAAAACTTTAACTGGTGATTTTTTAGCTGGTCGTAAAAAAATTGAACTGCCTCTTAAAAGAAGAGGTGGAAATGGTAAAGTTTTAGAAGTAAAAGGCGCTGCTGAAAATAATCTTAAAAAAATTGATGTTAAAATTCCTCTTGGCAAATTTGTGGCAGTAACGGGTGTCTCTGGATCAGGAAAATCATCTTTAGTTAAAGAAGTATTAGCTAAAGGGATTAAACAAAAATTAACTAATCCATTTTTAGTACCAGGCAAATTTGACTCTATTAGAGGGATTGAAAATATTGATAAGTTAGTGTTAGTAGATCAATCCCCAATTGGCAAGACTCCTCGTTCAAACCCCGCTACATATACTGCTGTATTTGATGATATTCGTGATGTCTTTACTAATACCCAATTAGCTAAATCTAGAGGCTATAAAAAAGGACGTTTTAGTTTTAATGTCGATGGTGGAAGATGTGGCAAGTGTAAAGGTGATGGTGTGATCAAAATAGCTATGCACTTTTTACCAGATGTCTTTGTAGCTTGTGACGATTGTGAAGGTAAACGTTATAACTCAGAAACTTTAGAAGTTAAATATAAAAGTAAAAATATTTCTGACATTCTTAATATGCGAGTACTTGATGCTGTAGATTTTTTTGATACAAATCGTAAGATTAGAGAAAAATTGAAAACATTAGTAGATGTAGGGTTGGAGTATATTAAATTAGGTCAGGCTTCTACTACTCTTTCAGGTGGTGAAGCTCAAAGGGTTAAATTAGCAACTTATTTACAAAAAAAACCCACAGGGAAAACTATTTATGTCTTAGATGAACCTACCACAGGTTTACACCAATATGATGTTAAAAAATTAATTGCGGTTTTAAATCGAATTGTAGATGGCGGAGATACCGTGTTAGTAATTGAACACAATCTAGACATGATTAAAGTGGCCGATCATATTATTGATTTAGGTCCAGAAGGCGGAGTTAAAGGTGGTTTAGTAGTTGCTACTGGAACCCCTCAACAAGTTAGTGAAAATGCTAATTCTTTTACAGGACAATATCTTAAAAAAATACTAGCCAAAGGCTAGTTTTTACTTTAAAAAATTTAACTCAATAAATAAGTTAATAATTTAAGAAAAACACTTTGAATAAACTATTGGGTTATAATGTAACAATGAAAGCAACAGCAAAAAGTTTAATTAATTATTTTGGATTAACTGTTATTAATAAAGAAAACTCTGATTTAGATCGTGAAATCGCTAGTGTTACTATCAACCGGGCAGGGCTGCAATTGGGTGGCTTAGAAGTTAATGATTACTACCGTTCTACGGTAGTGGCTTGAGGAACTAAAGAGTGAATGTTTTTCTCTAAAAATAAAACCGAAGATCTACCAAAAATAATTGGAAGAGCTCTAACCAAGCGCACACCTCTTTTAATAATCTCTAAAAAGTATAGTGGAGAAATAAAAGATCTGATTGTTCAAGCAGCTTCTACTAAAAGAATTCCTGTTGTTCAAACTGAAGGTAGAATAGCAGATATTTCAGTCCCTTTAGCTTCATGAATAGCCCAAAAGCAAGATGTGCCAGAAAGAACTCATGGTTGTTTGGTGGTAATTAACAGTGTCGGCGTAATGATCACCGGTCCATCTGGAATTGGTAAATCTGAAGCCGTGTTAGAACTTATTCACAATAATCATGTATTTGTCTCTGATGACACTATTGATTTATTTAAAGTTGGTCAAACTCTTTACGGTCGTTCACCGGAGATTACTAAAGATTTATTAGAGGCTAGGGGAATTGGGTTGTTAAATGTGCCCCAAATTTATGGTCGTAAAGCTGTTGCAGATCGCGCCAGAATTGAATTAGAAGTAAAATTAGTTCCTTCACGTGACATGAATAAAGTAGATCGTTTAGGTAATGAAAATCTAACTAGTAACCATATGGGTATTGAAGTAGACTTAATGGAAATACCAACAGGTACAGGTCGTTCATTGGCCATTTTAATTGAAGCGGCTGTTAATGTCTTTTTATCTCGTAAAAAAGGGATTAATCCTTTGGCTTTAATTCAAGCAAGAACAGAGGAGACAGAATAATTATGGTAAAAGTTGATGCTTTTTTAAAAGGAACTAAAGAATGATCATGACATTTTTTATCTGTTTATCCTATCACTATGACTTTAGGTTTTATTTTTGCTTTTTTAACGATTGCTTATTTTTGAAGAAGACAAAAGTATTCTTGAGAATCTTTACAAATTCTTTTAATCATTATTGTTCCCACATCTATTTTAGGAGCTAGAACCTGGTACTTACTTTTTCCTCCAGCAGGAATTTTAGTCAACTGAAGTGATTTTTTCCAGTTTGAAGGTTTAGCTATTCAAGGAGGAGTTATGGCTGCGGCCCTGTCAGCTTCTGTTGGCCTTTACTTTATGCGAAACACGATTAATTTTAGAACAGCTTTTGGAATTATTTTGCCAGCTGTTATTGTGGGTCAAGCTATTGGTCGTTGAGGGAACTTTGCTAATCATGAAGTATTTGGTCATGCCTTAGGTGCTGAATTGGATATATTTAACACTCCAGTCATTTCAGTTATTAGTTCAACTGCTACAAATGATGGTGGCACTATCTATCATTTAGCAATTTCTGAATCTGTATTTAAATCATTAAATGGGGATGCATTAAATTGATTAACTTTTATTAAAAAGCAAATGCTAATTGTTGTTGATGGGAAAGTTGCTTATCATCAACCATTCTTCTTCTATGAATCAATGTTTAATTTATTTGGTTACTTTATTTTAGCTTGAGTTTTAACCAGAAAAAACTGATTAAAACCAGGAACAACTGGGGCATTATACTTTGTTTGATATGGAATTACCAGAATGATTATGGAACCATTAAGAGATCCTTCAGATATTATGAAGGCAGGTAGTGCTGATTTATCATTAGTCTTTTCAATTTTATGAATAATATTTGGTTTGGGTATGTTCACTTGATTCCAAGGCTTTACCAAACCCTTTGATCGTTGATTTATCAAATTAACGAAAAAGTTAAAATGTTATGACTTTTTAAATAAAAATATTAAAACTGAATATAAATTAATTAAACCAATTAAACCAAGAAAAAAAGCATTTTTTGGCGAAGAAGTTGAATACGTTCATAAATGATTTTGATTTTTTGGGCCTAAGCGAGAAAATCGAGTAAGAATTTGGCTTCGTCAAAAAGGAACAGCTTGAACCAAGCGAGAGATAAATCAAGGGCATCAAAACAAAAGATAGAGCTTTTATTAAATTTTAGTTAAAACCCTTATTGTAAAATTACAATAAGGGTTTTTTATTAAAAAAATCTCTTACTTAAAACCAAAGCAGACCTAATAATTTTATTTTCTTAGAATATTTTATTGTTAAACTTTTTGATATTTAACTTATAGTATAATTTTCATACATAAAAGGAGACATGATGATAGAAAAAGATGTAATTATAATTGGTGGTGGTCCTGCTGGTTTAACAGCAGCTATTTATGCTTCAAGAGCAAATTTAAGCACAATGTTTATTGAAAAAGGGGCGCCTGGTGGGAAGATGGTTAAAACAGATAAAATTGAGAATTGATCTGGAGATACTATGGTAACTGGGACTGATTTATCAATCAGGATGTTTGATCATGCTAAAGCATTTAATGGAGAATATAAATTTGGAGATGTGGTTAAATTAGAACACATTTCACCCATAGAACAAATTTTAACTTTAGCTTCTGGGGAACAAGTTAAAGCTAAAAAAGTTATTATTGCAACAGGAATGATTGAAAATGTGCCATTATCTGTTAAAGGGATTCGTGAATTTGAAAATAAAGGAGTATCTTACTGTGCCATTTGTGATGGGCCTCTTTATAAAGGTCAAGATGCGGCTGTTATTGGTGGAGGTAATTCTGCCATTGAAGAAAGTTCATATTTAGCTTCAGTTGCAACTAGTGTTAAAATTTTTGTGCGTAAACCAGAAGAGCTATGAGCTGAAAAAAGACTTTTAGATGAACTTAAAAATAAATCTAATGTTGAAATTCTTTATGGTGAAATTAATGAACTAATGGGTGATGGCAAACTTGAATCTGCCAAAGTAACGGTCGATAATAAGCCAATGGAAATTAAAATTAGTGCTGTTTTCCCTTATATTGGTCAAAAGGCTGTTTCTGATTTTGTTAAAGACCTTGGCATTACTAATAAACAAGGTTATATTCAAACAGATGAAAAAATGGAAACCAAAGTTAAAGGTGTTTATGCCGTTGGTGACATTAGAGAAAAAGCTATTAGACAAATCGCCACTGCCGTTGCTGATGGAGTAATAGCAGGGAAAATTGTGGCTAACGAAATCTAATACTAAATTTAATAATTTTAGGTATAATAATATTATGTATTTAAGCACTGCAAACATGATTTTTATCTTTATTTAAGATTTTGGTCCTCAGCGATCAATTCATGTTTGTTGGTTGCTTAAATTATCAATAAAAAAGCAACTAAAAAGTTGCTTTTTTATATAAAAGGAGATACATGTCAGAAAAAACATTTGGGAAAATAGGCTTTTTTGCCGCCCTTACCATGCTGATTGGTTCAGTAGTTGGAATTGGGATTTTCTTTAAAAACGGTTCAATTCTTAAAGCTGGTGACTTTAATGGTTCAACCGCATTATGTGCTTGAATTGTTGGAGGATTATTAGCGCTTTGTGCAGCTTTATCTTTTTCCGAAATAGGATCTATGAAAATTAAAAAAACTTCAGGCCTTTCAGTTTGATCTAGAGCTGTTGGTGGTAAAAAATATGGATTTTTTGTCCAAACTAATTTCACAATTTTTTATTGAGGTTTTTTAGCGCCTATTTTAGGCTATTTTGTAACAGAATTATTATTTTTAATGTTTAACACTTTTGATTCAACTATTAAAATGCCGCCTGTCTGGGTAATGGGATTAATTAGTATTGCTATTACAGTCTTTTCTATGACTTTAAATTATTTTTCAGTTAGAGTCTCTGGTTGAGTTCAACAACTCACAACCGTAATTAAATTTATGCCTCTTTTAATAGCGATGTTAATTGGGTTAATCTTTTTTGATAGTCATAATAGTTCAAAAGGTGAAAATTACTTTACAAATGGGAGTTTTACTTTTGAAGGTCTTTTAGCTGGTCTTCCTGCTGTTTTATTCTCTTATGATGCTTTTATGGCCGCGCCACAACTTACTAATAAGGTTAAAGGTGGAGCTAAAACAATTTCGAAAGTAGTTTTAGTGGGGATTATTTCCATCATTGTTCTTTATTCTTTAATTGCTGTGGCAGCCATTTTTCACGCTGGATCTATTTCAGATATTATCTCTGACTCATTAAATGCAACTATTGCTAATGATTTAAATATTTTTGTGCATATTACTTTATTTTTTGCTGGTTATGGAGTTATGAATGGAGTCTCAGCAGCTAGCGTCTCTTCTGTTGAAGAAGTTGTTGAATCAGATTTAATTTTTGGCGTTAAAATCCTGAAAAAAAGGTTTTCGAATCGTAAAATTACTACTTTACTATTAAACATCTTTAGTGGTGCTGGATTCTTATTGTGTGTCTTGCCCGGTATGATTTTAGGCACTGATGCTTATATTGATGCAACTTCTAACTTCCCAACTTTATTCTTCTTTGCTATTTATGCTACCACAGTATTAATGTACTTGCGGAAGAGAGATAGCTTTGAAACTAAAAAAATGCATAACAAGTTATTTTTAATATCCGCTTGATTATTTATCATAGGAACTTATTTCATTGTTCTTTATCAATTAATCTATGGATTTTCTATTCGCGGCTTTATTAATGGTTGAAATCATAAAAACGTCCAAGGTGTCGGATTATTTGCGGAAAGTAAATACATTATTACTAATTTAAATTTCTTCTTAATTTTTATGGGATTCTTGATTTTATTCTTAGCTATTCCAGCTACAAATCAATATTTAATTAAAAAATATGAAAAAAGACAATTAGTATAAATTAAGCTCACTTGTGTGAGCTTTTTATTTTAAAAAAGCTGGATAGCTCATAATCCAGATTTTAAATATATTTTTATTAGTTTGTAATTCTATTAAATAAATTTATTTTAGTAAATCCTTGATATTTTCAATATCATCAACAATATTATTTTCTAATTCCCTTAAT
>JAEDOY010000005.1:0-30080 GCA_016432935.1 Benedenia humboldti
GCTTTGTTTTAATATATCTTTAGGACCAGAAAGAAGCGGTAGGAAAATGCAAAAAAATAAATTTATGATTGAGCAAAATACAAGTTTAAATAAAGAGGATTTTTTATCTTTAAGATTACTTTATACTCCAATCATAGGTAGCATTGCAGTTTCATTGTTTCATTTAATATGTGACTATGCAGATATTGAAAAAAATAATACTCGTTATTATGAGTTTAATGAATTAGCTCTTTATTTAGCTATTAACGAAGATCAACTCATTATTGAACGCAAAAAATTAGAAGCCATCGGATTATTAAGGGTTTTTGAAAAAAGTGATAATGAACATTTTATTATTAAAATAAACAATCCACTTTCACCTCAACAATTTAGAAATAATTCATTGTTATATAAAGACTTTATTAATAAAAGAGGAGAATTAATGTTTGAGCGAATTTTCTTTGCTACTCAACCTAAGCGCTTTGCAAAAGATGAGTTTCAAGAAATCACTGTTAAGTATCAAGATTTATTTAACATTAAAAAAGTTAATGAAAAACCTAAAAATGTGGATTCTTCAATACATTTACCTAAATTAAGCAATATTGAAGATGCTAAAAAAGGTTTAACTTCTGAACAGTTTATTTATTATTTAATGAGTAAAAAAGCTTCGCCATTACAACAAACTACTATCTATAAAATGCAAAATATGGGCTTAAGCTCAAATTCAATTAATGAAATTTTGAATTATTCTTTTGCTGTTAATAACAAGAAAATTGTTGCAAGCCACATTATTACTATTGCCAAAGATTTTATTCTTAAAGGCATTAATGAGTGTAAAATTATTGCAATAGAACTTAAAAATGCTCTTATTAAAAGATTGGGTGATCCATATAAATTGTCTAATAACTCAAACTTTGATAGATCTGAGGGTTTTCAAGATGTTTTTGAATTATTAGGAGGAAACTAAGATGGATATTTATAAAAAATACCCACAGATATTTAAAAATAAACGAATTGTTAAAAAGATTAATGAATTAAAACTTACTGATGATCAAATTATTGAAGGATTACCAATTTTTTTTGATATGGTTGAAGAAGAAAAAAATAAAGATTTAAAATGAATGAGTTCATTTAAAATTAATTTACAAGGGGACATAGTCCGAACTCAAGAGCGATCTAAACTTACCCAAAAAAAATATTTTTTAGAAAATATAATAACTCATAAATTTGAAGAATTTATTTTTAATGAAGATGAAGAATTAACAAAAGAATCAGGTCGTAATATGTTTATGAAAGAAATAAGAGATATTTTATTAGATCTTAAAAATAATAAAAAAGGAATATATTTACATGGTGCTTATGGAGTCGGCAAAACTTATTTAATGAAAAGGGTTGCCAAAAAAGCGGCAAGCGAAGGCTTAAAAGTGGCTTTTATTTCAACTCCTAACTTAGTCCAAGAATTAAAGCGCTCTTTTTCTTCATCTCAAACAGGCATATATTCTCTAAATCGTATCACTGATTTAATAAAATCAGCTGATTATCTTTTTCTAGACGATATTGGTTCTGAAAATATTTCTGCTTGATTTAGAGATGATTGTTTATTTCCTGTCTTAGATTATCGCCTACAACACGAAATACCAACTTTTTTTACTTCAAATTTTTCAATGCAAAAATTAGAAGTAAAAGAGTCAACCACCACCCAAAATCGCTTTAAAGAAATTGATAAAGCTAAAAGGCTCATTTCTCGAATTAAAGCCCTAGCTAAAGAAGTAGAAATTACTGGCACTAACAAGCGATAATAGAGTATAATTTAAAAGCAGTTTACACTGCGTATAGTCAAATTAGTAGCTTATGTTACTAATAAAAGATTATTATTACTTAAAAAAAGGAGAATAATGAAAAAAGTCGCTATTAATGGATTTGGAAGAATCGGTAGACTAGTTTTTAGACAATTAGTTGAAGACAAAGATATTGATGTTGTTGCTATTAATGATTTAACAGACCCTAAAACATTAGCCCATCTTTTAAAATATGATACAGCACATGGACCTTTTAAAGGAACAGTATCTGTTGGTGAAAAAGGAATTATAGTTAATAATGGCCATGAAATTGAAATTACAGCTGAAAGAGACCCTAAAAACCTTCCTTGAGGAACTTTAGGTGTTGATGTTGTTGTAGAAGCTACTGGTTTTTTTGTTTCTAAAGAAGCTGCTCATGCTCACATTGAAGCAGGGGCTAAAAAAGTTGCTATTTCAGCACCGGCCAAAGGTGATTTAAAAACAATCGTTTATTCAGTTAACCACGATATTTTAACAGCTGAGGATCAAATTATTTCTGCAGCTTCATGTACAACTAACTGTTTAGCACCAGTTGCACATGTTTTAGAAAAAGAATTTGGTATTGCTAAAGGATTTATGACTACTGTTCATGCTTATACAGGTGATCAAGGAACTCAAGATAAACCAAATAAAGATTTAAGAAGAGCTAGAGCTGCTGCTCAAAACTTTGTTCCTACTACAACAGGTGCTGCTGTTGCTGTTGGTAAAGTGCTTCCTGAATTAAATGGTAAACTTGATGGTATTGCTGTTAGAGGACCAATTATTACTGGGTCACTTGTTGATTTAGTTGTTGAGCTTAAAGATGAAAGCGTTACTGTTGAAGCTATTAATGCTGCTATGAAAGCCGCTGCTTCAGATTCATTAGCTTATACTGAAGACCCAATTGTTTCTTCAGATATTATTGGTGAAACACATGGCTCAATTTTTGATGCTTTATTAACAAAAGAAATTTCAGTTGACGGTAAAAAATTATTTAAAATAATTTCTTGATACGATAATGAAAATTCTTATATTTCTCAATATGTAAGAACTTTAAAACATTTTATTAACTTATAATTTTTAAAAAGTAGTTTATTAATAATTTTTTACTTTCTATCACTCCTATTTTAATAACATATTAAAATATATCAATTCTTTTCAATTATTGATTTATAATACCAATGAGGGTTGTATTCTATATAATATCTTTGATAAAAATAAGGAAATATATATAGTAAAACCTTTTTTCAGTTATTTTTTCAATATTTTTATTTATTTTTATTAAAGATATATCATAAAAGGTAAAAATATTATGAAATTATTAAACTTAGGAGTTATTACAACTGCTGCTGCAGCAGCGACAGGAACTGTAGCTCTACAAAATAATCCACAAGCTTCTCAAGCTGAGTCAGCTACAGTTAAAGGAAGCAAAAATTGATCTTCAATAGCTTTAGCTTTGACTATTCAATTGTTTTAAAACTAAATAATTTTTCTTTAACTCAATTATTAAATTACAATGGAGAAGATAAACAAATTATTGATATTAATGCGTTTTTTAACTACTTAACTGGTCTTGAAGGAAATGTTTGAGCTCAATCAAAATATTTTGACGCTCATCTAATGCGTGTTCCTGGAGCCTTTGAATCTTTTAAAAGCTATTAGTAACAAAGCTCTGCTGCCTCTTACTGCCTATTTAAGAGAAGCACTTAATGGAACACATAATGTTGACTATGGTTTAATTTCAATTGATATTCACAGAACTATCGATTCTAATAATCAAGAACATTTTACTTTAAGAGATTTAGCGGACAGAATTGTTGAACACAATTAAAAATATTTTTTATTAATCTAAAATTTTGATTTCTAAATGATTATTTTATTTAAATTTTAAAAATAAGCCCACTTTAAAAAAGGCTTATTTTTTCTTAAATATATTTTGCTAATTATGTTTATGAAGTTTTTTAATTGGAGTTTTTTTATTATCTAAATTAGCTATTTGACGCTTGGGATCATATTCTAAAATAGATGTTAAAACTAATGGTTTACGTCTTTTTAGTTTATTAAAATGTTTAGAAATCCTTTTGGCTAATAATTCTTTAATTTCCCGTTTAGTTCAATCTGGATTATTTTTAATAGTATGTAAAATAGTGCCATGAGCCATTTTTTGAATTTCTCGCATAAAATCAGCATTTTCTTTTATGTATAAAGCTCCTCGAGAAATAACTTTAGTACGGCCAATAATTTCTCTTTTTTTCTTATTAATATTCACAACAATATTAATAAAGCCGTTTTGCCCTAATTTTTCTCTAATTTTAATAATTGCTGAAGTATCTTTAGTGGCAACTCCTGAATCTATATAAATAGGTCCTGGATCAATAAATTTTTTAGTTACTTTAACTTGGTGGTTTAACATTTCTACCACTTGCCCATTAGCAATATTAAATACATTTTCAGGTTTTACCCCTTCTTCAATAGCAGTTACTCCATGAACCGCTTGTTGACGATATTGACCATGATAAGGAATAAAATATTTCGGTTTTATTAAATTAAAAATCTTAATGTGTTCACTTTTATAAGCGTGACCAGAGGTGTGTAACACCCCATCTATTTTATTTTCTTTAACGCTAGCATTAACTTTATAAAGTTGGTTAATTAAATTTTCAATTTTCATGGCATTTCCAGGAATTGGAGAAGATGAAAAAATAACAATATCACCAATTTTCATTGAAACTCAATTTTGTTTACCATTAGCAATTCTATTTAAGGCCGCTAATTCTTCTCCTTGAGAACCAGTAGATAAAATTAAAATTTCTTTATCGCTGAGTGAATCTAAACTTTTTTTATCTACAAAAGTAGAATCGGGAGCATCAATAAACTTTATTTTTCTCGCAATATCAATTAATTTAATCATAGAACGTCCAAAAGCACAAGCTTTTCTTTTATGTTTAGTGGCTAAATCAATAACTGCTTTTACTCTATTCATATTTGAGGCAAAAGTAGTTAAAAATACCTTGCCAGGTGCTTCTTTAATAAATTTTTCAATATCTATTAAAATGCTTTGTTCAGTTGGTGAGTGATTGGGTGATAAAGAGTTAGTAGAATCAGAAATAAAAATATCTACTCCTTCTTTTCCTCATTTTTCTAGTTTAGTAAAATCAGTTAAATTACCAATAGGTGTATAATCAAACCTAAAATCACCAGTATCAAATCAGTTGCCATTTGGCGTTTTTACTCTAATGCCAAAAGAGTCTGGAATTGAATGTTGAGAAGTTCAAAAATCTACACTTAAATGATTAAAACTAACTTCAAGCTCGGGTGTTATTTCAAAATATTCTACTGGAACAGTAACTTTTTTGTCTTTCAATTTAGCTTTGATGATTTCAATAGCAAAACGAGGCGCATAAATTTTATCTATTTTAACTTGTTTTAATAGATAAGGTATTCCTCCCACATGGTCTTCATGACCATGAGTAATAAAAAGCCCTTTTATTTTTGCTTGATTTTTTTTAAGATAAGCATAATTGGGAATAATCCCGTCAGCTCCTGTTTCCATAGAATTAGTGAATTTAATTCCAGCATCAATGATTACAATTTCATCTTCATGTTCTACTACTAAAGTAGTTTTACCAATTTCTTGTAATCCACCAAGAGCAAAAAATCTTGTTGGTGTCATATTAATCTCCTAATTAATTATTTTAAATATAAGTCAAGATATCTAATTTATTATATATAAAATATCTTAAATTCAAATTTAAAATTTAAACCTACATAACTCTTTTTAAATAATGATTTCACCTTTTAAAGCATCTTGAGGTTTTAAGGGGTTAATTTTGCTAAAATAAAGCTTTCCATCTAAGTGATCAAGCTCATGTTGAAAAACAATTGAGACAAAACCAGATAAATCATATTCTAATCATTTATGGCTAATGGCAGAATAACCCTTAACTTTAATGTTATGTTTGCGGTGAACTAGCCCTGAGCGATCTTCAGGAACTGACAAACATCCTTCGCCTCCATCTAAGGCTGCCTTTCCTTTGCTTGATATAATCACTGGATTAACTAAAACTTCTTTAAAAAAGTTTTTTTTATCAATAGGGATTCTAACTGCAAAAATTCTTTTCAAAATACCAATTTGAACTGCAGCTATGCCTACACCTGGTCTTTCATCATTATCTTTAAGAGCAGCAAAATCAAGATAGTTTATTAAATCATTAGCTAATTTTTGATCTTCATTACTCAATGGCAAAATTACATCTTGTGATTTTTGGAATAATCTTTCATCACCTAACTTTATTATTTTCAATTTCATGTCCTTATTATTATATGTTTTATTTATAATAAATATAATAATCTAATAAAAAAGAGGAAATTGTGCCTAAAAACAATGTTAATCGAAAAACAATTACTGTTTCTGCAGGAAGATATCGTGGTCGTAAACTTGATCAACCATCAAAAGAAATTACTAGACCAACTATGTCTAAAGTTAAAGAAGCAATTTTTAATATGATGCAATTTGATATTGATCAAGCAATTTGTTTAGATATTTTTTCAGGTTCTGGCTCTTTAGCAATTGAAGCAGTTTCAAGAGGGGCTATGAAAGTAATTGCTGTGGATAATTCTGATGCCGCTATTAATACTATAAATTCAAATATTTTAAACTTGAAAATTAATAATATTGATGTGATCAAAAGAGATGCTATTAATTATTTAAAAGCAGCTAAAGGCTTAAAATTTGACTACATATTTATGGATCCTCCATTTAAAAACTATGATATTTACAACAATGCTTTTATAGAGATTGTGAGTGCCAAAATTTTAAAAAATACAGGTTTAGTTATTTTAGAAACTGATAATAAGCAAAAATTAAAAATTCCCAAAGGGCTCATTGTTCAAAAAGAAAAAAAGTATGGAATTTCAACAGTATTGTTGTTAGCAAATAATATATAATAAATCTATGAAAAACAAAATAATAATTTTTACGGGACCTTCTGGAGTTGGCAAGGCAACCATTGAAAAACAACTATTTAAAATGTCTGAATTAGCTTTGCAATTTTCAGTTTCCGCAACTACTAGAAACCCCCGCGCTAATGAAAAAAATGGTCGCGATTATTATTTTATTTCCATGGAAGACTTTAATAAAAAAATAATTGAAGATAAATTTGTTGAGTACTCTCAGCATTTTTCAAATAAATATGGAACAATCAAAAGTGAGCTAGATAAAATTTTAAAATCTGGAAAAAATCCTTTTTTAGAAATTGAAACAAATGGTGCTAGAAGATTAATGGAAAAGTTTAAAAAGGAGCAATATGTTGCAATTTTTGTGGCCCCACCTTCTAAAGAATCTTTGATTAATCGAATTAAATCCCGCGGTACTGAAACTCAAAAGCAAATTGCTGAAAGAGTCAGTCGTTTAGAGGAAGAGCTTTCGCATTTAGATTATTTTAAACATGTTGTAACTAATGATAATCTAAACTGTGTAACAGCTGAAATTAAAGATATTTTAGTTAAGGAGCTTAATTAAATGAAACATACTATTAAAACCGATGTTGGTGTTGTTAGAAGTGAAAATCAAGACCGAGCGGCAGTTGTAGAAAACCATCATGCTACTTTAGCTATTCTTTGTGATGGTATGGGCGGACATACTGGTGGATCAATTGCTGCTAGCATTGCTATTGATGTTTTTGAGGAAGAGTTTAATAAAGGTTTTAAGAAAAAAAATGTTAATAAATGGTTTAAAGAAACCACTAATAAAGCAAAAAAAACTATGATTGAGTCTGCTGGTAATGACAAAAGACTTTTGGACATGGGAACTACTTTAACTTGTGCCGTTATTTTTCCAAAATTTATTTACATTTATAACATTGGCGATTCAAGAACTTATGTTTTTAATGGTTTATTACACCAAATAACTAAAGATCATAATCTAAGAAACCATTATATTGATAAAAATAATTATACCCTTGAAGAAGCGGCGCGGGTGGTAGGAGCTATGGCTTTAACTTCAGCTTTAGGTCCTACTAAGAAAACAAAAATTGATCCATTTATTCTTGAACGTACTGATGATATTAAATACGTTATATTAACTTGTGATGGGATTCATGATTATATTAGTAAGCCTAATTTTTCTAGCATTTTAGAAAATGATAAAACTTCTTTAAATGAAAAAGCAATTAAATTAATTTCTGAAAGTATTCGTAGTAAATCTTCTGACAATTTAACTGTTGCCATTGTTGATTTGGAGGAAAATTAATGATTGAAGCATTAAAGAAAGATTATGAATTTATTAGAAAAATAGGCCAAGGAGGTATGGCTGATATTTATTTAGTAAAATCAAAAGCGGATAATCAAAAATACGCGATAAAGGTTTTAAAAAACCCTGAGAATCCAGATCTTTCACGCCGTAAGCGCTTTGAACATGAAATGCGTTTATTAAAAAAAATTGATTGTGATTATGTAGTTAAATATTATGGTTCAGATATTAATGATGATTTTGCTTATATTGTCATGGAATATGTAGATGGGCACATTTTTAAAAGTTTTATTCATAATCGTTCAAGATTAACAGTTGATGAAGCAGTTAATTTTGGTACGCAGCTTGTTTATGGTTTTGATGAAATACATAAAAAAGGAATTATTCATCGCGATATTAAATCTCAAAATATCATGATTACTAATGGTGGAGGTCAAGTGAAAATACTAGATTTTGGTATTGCCATTGATGATGAATCGGATAGAGTAACTAAAACAGATATGCTAATTGGTTCACCACAATATGTTTCTCCAGAATTAGTTGACCAAGAAGAGCCATCAATTCATTCCGATATTTATGCAGTTGGAATTTTACTTTATGAAATGGTAACTGGCAAAGTGCCATTTTCTGGCAAAGATGCTCTTGAAACATTAAAGCAACAACAATCTCAAAAATTGCCTAGAATAGCAACAGTTTTTGCGAATGTACCTATCGCTTTGGAAAATATCATCATCAAATGTACGGCAAAAAAAAGATCTCAAAGATATTCATCTATGCATGAAGTTTATAAAGATTTAAATAATTGTTTAGAAGTTGAGCACCAAAATGATCAATTAATTAATTTAGATGGTAAGCCAAGGAAAACATTTACTTCCATAGTTAATTCTCGCGGCTTTTTAATTGGTGCTGTTGGTTTAGCTTCATTGCTTTTTTTAATCATTTTAATCATTTTAATGGTGGTATTAATTTAATATGCAAGGTCAAATAATCAAAGTTATTGCGGGCTACTATGATGTTATAAGCGAAGGTGCAATTTATCGTACAAGAGGGGCAGGCAAATTAAGAAAATCATCTACATCTCCTTGCGTAGGAGACTTTGTAGAATTTAATCCAGATGGTTTTATAGAAAGTATTTATCCTCGTAAAAATATTTTAGTAAGACCAAAAGTTGCAAATGTAGATCAAGCCATTGTTATTACATCATTAAAAGAACCAGATTTTTCTTCTTTGCTTTTAAATAAACTATTAGCTGTTATTGAGTTTAACAACATTAAGCCAATCCTGGTATTTACTAAAAAAGATTTAACAAATAAAAAACCTTATCAAGATTTTTTAAAAATGAACTATGAAGTATTTGTTATTGATAATAATTCATCAGAAAGTTTAACAGAATTAGAGAAATTATTGACACTTAAATTGACAGTATTTACGGGTCAAACAGGTGCAGGTAAATCCTCAACTATTTCTAACTTAACAAATATTAAATTAGAAACACAAGCGATATCTAAAGCTTTAGGAAGAGGCAAACATACCACTAGAGTAGTTGAAATTATTAATTGAAAAGATGCTCGTTTAATTGATACTCCGGGTTTTTCTTCCTTTGAAACCGCTTTAAAACCTCAAGAGTTAGCTAAATCATATTTTATTTTTCGTAAATATTTAAATAACTGTCAGTTTCGTAATTGCTTACATTTTAAAGAAAAAAAATGTGGCATTTGAAACTGTGTAAATACAGGCAAAATCAGTCAAGATCGCTATAAAGATTATCTTAAACTTTTAAAAGGAGCACTTAATGAATAAAAATATTACCATTTCACCATCTATCTTAGGTCTTGATGATAAAGTTTCTTTTATTCAAAAGGCCTTACAAAAAGGTATCACCCATATCCATTATGATATTATGGACGGCAATTTTGTTCCGGCTAAAAGTTTGGAAATAAAAGAAGTAGAATACATTTTATCAAAAACAGAAAACCATATTAAAGACTTTCATTTAATGACTTTTGAAGCAGAACTATGAATTAGTAAATTTAAGCATCAAGTCGACTTTTTTACGATTCATTATGAATCAGAATCAATTGATAATTTGCATAAAATTATTAAAAATTATGCCCACATTTATAAGATTGGTTTAGCAATTAAACCAAATACTAAAATTTTAGAGATTATTGAGTTTTTACCAGATTTATCTCATGTGTTAGTTATGTCTGTTGAACCTGGCAAAGGTGGTCAAAAATTTATTGATAATTCAATTGAAAAAATTAAAACACTAAAGTTAAAGCTAGATAAATATAATCCTAAAGCCTTTATTCAGGTTGATGGCGGTATCAATCCTATTACTGCTCCTTTAGTTATAGCTGCAGGGGCTAATAATTTAGTGTTAGGTTCCTATCTACAAAAACACATTTCTAATAAAAACATTATTCAAGAAATTATAGGTAAATAAAGCCACTACTAAGTAGTGGCAAAACTAATTAAAATATTAACATTAACTAGGCAATTTTGCCTTGTTTTTTTAATGTACGAGCTGTTTTAGCAGTTACTTTAACACTTTTAACTTTTCCATTTTCTTTGATATTAACTTTTTGTAAGTTTAAACCAAAATGTCTATTTGTTGCATTCAAAGCGTGCGATCTTTGATTACCTTTAAGTGCTTTTTTACCTGTAAGATCATCTTTTCTTGACATAAATTACCTCCTATATAGTATTAAAAGTATGTTTATTATAACAAAAAATACTACCAATTAGTTTCTTATTTTTTTAGTGAAAATCTTAAATTTCAAGATTATATAGTATAATTGATTTATTGAAAAAGGGGTACATTTATGGAACAAAAATTAGTTGATTCTCTTATAAAAATAATTATTACCATTCCTGGAATTACTGGTTTAGCACCTTTAGATGTATCTTTACCCAATACTCCTTTAAAAAAAGAAGAATATAGTAAAAGTTTTATTTTTGAAGAAAAAAATAGTAAGTTTTCAGTTTCAATGGCTCTTATTGTGAATGATGAAATACCAACTAAAACTATTGCTGAAGGAATTTCTGCTTCTTTGCAAAATTTTTTCAAAAAGCGTGATCAAAAATTGGGTCAATTAAATATTTATGTAAGAGGTATTAAGTAATGAATAAGTTGAACGCAAAAATATGAGCAGATGCTCTACAATCTGGGGCAAACGCTATTGCTAATTCTGAGGAAAAAATTAATGCAATGAATGTTTTTCCGGTTCCAGATGGAGACACAGGAAGTAATATGTCTGCCACCGCAACATCAGCAGCTGCAGATATATCAAAAAAGGATTTTTCTTCAATAGATCAAGTAGCATCTAGTTTTGCCAGAGGTATGCTTTTAGGTGCAAGAGGTAATTCCGGAGTTATTTTATCTCAGATTTTTAAAGGTTTTTCAGAAGCCTTAAAAGAAAAAAAAGAAGCATCCTCTTTTGATGTAGTAGAAGCCTTTCATCAGGGTAAAATTTTTGCCTACAAATCTGTTATGAAGCCAATTGAAGGAACAATTCTAACAGTTATTAAGGATATTCATTTAAACCTTTCAAAAACAGTAACGCCTAGTGATTCTATTCCCCAAATTTTTAGCAATGCTGCTAAATTTGCTCGTAAATCTTGTGATTCAACACCAGAGTTTTTACCAATTCTTAAAGAAGTTGGGGTTACTGATTCAGGTGGTGAAGGTCTTTACATGATTTTGGATGGAATTTCCAAAGCTTTGCATGGTAATCCTGTTAAACGCGATCAACAAAAAAGCTTTGATCCATCTGAATTTGTTTTTGGAGCAGTTGAAGATTTCAATGGCGAATATGGCTATTGTACTGAGTTTATTGTGGAACTTAAAAATCACCGTTCTTTTAAAAAAGAACGTTTTGCCACAACTTTAGAAAAAATTGGTAACTCTATTGTGGTAGCTCAAGATGATGAAATTTTAAAAGTTCATTTACATACTTTAAAACCAGGACAAGCATTAAATTTAGGTCAGCGTTTTGGAGAATTTATTAAGATAAAATCAGAAAATATGACTTTACAAACTAATGAATCTCAAAAAGCTAAACAAGAGATTGCGAATGAAGCTAAAGGTCAAACTTTAAATAATGAAAAAATTAACATCGGTGTAATTGCTTGTAATTATGGGGCGGGAATTAATGATGATATGAAAGAATTAGATACTGACTTTATTATTTCAGCCGGTCAAACCGCTAATCCTTCTGCAACTGATTTTATTAAGGCTATTGAATCCTTAAATACACAACAAATCATTATTTTACCTAATAATTCAAATATTATTATGGTTGCTCAACAAGTTGCTTCGACTTCCAAAAAAGAAATAATTGTAATACCTTCTAAAACCCAAATGGAAGGCCTGTCAGCCATGATGAATTTTGATAGAGAAGCAAGCTTACAAGATAATAAAGAATCAATGCAAGAAGCTATTGAATCTGTTAAAACAGGTCAAGTTACTATCGCTTCAAGAACCACCAAAATTGAAGGTGTTTCTGTAAAAGAAAATGAATATTTATCAATTGCTAATAAAAAAATTATTGGTTCATGCCCTTCTAAAACTGAGGCAGCAATAAAAATTTGTAAAAATTTAATTGATGAAGATACTGAGGTGGTTACTATTTATTATGGAGATGATGCTACGGAAATTGATGCTAATGAGATTAGCTCATTTATTGAAACACATTATGATGTTGATGTTGAAGTTAAAGATGGTAAGCAACCAGTTTATGCATTTTTAATTGCTTTTGAGTAAAAAGACTTAGTAAGAGGTGAACATGAGAAAAATTGCTTTTGATTTAATGGGAAATGATAATGGTATCGTAGCAGGAGTAGAAGCGGCGATTGCTTTTTCTAAGAAAAATTTAGATTATATTTTTATACTAGTTGGTGATAGCAAGGAAATTTTAAAAATCACTCAAGAAACTGAAAGAATTAAAATTATAGATTGTCCAATTGCGGTAAATAAAGATGAAGGGGCAAGAGCCGCTAGAAAAAATGTTTCTTCGATGTCAGTCGCTATTAATCTTGTTAAAGAAGGCAAAGCGGACATAGTGGTGTCATCAGGTGATTCAGGAATTTATTTATCCATGTTAACTTTAACTTTAAAACGCTTAGAAGGAATAAAAAGACCGGCATTTTTACCTGTTATGCCAACTGTTATTGCTAATCAAAAGTTTGTTTTATTAGATGTAGGAGCAAATGTTATTTCAACTCCGGAGATGTTGGCTCAGTGGGCAAAATTAGGTTCCATTTTTGCAAATAAAGTTCTTAAAATTGCTGATCCTAGAGTTGGTCTATTAAACATTGGAACTGAAGACAATAAAGGTTCTGAACTTCATCAAGAAGCTCATAAATTAATTATTAAAGAAAACTTAAATTATCAAGGATTTATTGAGACAAGAAATCTTTTTGATGGTATCACTGATGTGGCTGTGATAGATGGTTATGCTGGCAACATGGTTTTAAAAACCATGGAAGGAACTGTTTTATCTTTATTTAAATTACTAAAAAGTGAATTGAATTCAAAACTAAAATATAAAATAGGAGCTTTATTAAGTAAAGGAGCTTTTAAAGAAATAGCCCAAGTGTTAGATTATCGTAATGTAGGCTCAGCTTGAGTTGTAGGTTTAAATGGCTTAGCTATTAAATGTCATGGTGGGGCTGGTAAAAAGTCTTATCTTTCTGCCTTTATGCAGATTGATTTAGCTTTAAAAGGTGATGTTATTAACAACTTTAGAAAGGCTGTTAATGAATAAAATTGCACATAAACTGAAGTCGCTAAACATTGATGCTAATGATAGTCAATTATTTCTTAATGCTTTTACTCATTCAACTTTTGCTAATGAAAATTTTGGTAGTGATAGCTATGAAACATTAGAATTTTTAGGTGATGCTATTTTGGGAAAAGTAGTTTGTGAGTATATTTATAATAATCATTTTTCTAACGAAGGTAAAATGTCGTTGTTAAAAATTGAAGCAGTCAAAGGGAATACTTTGACTTATTTTGCTTTAAAAGAAGGTTTTGATAGATTGATTAGAATCGGCAACACCAAAGAAAAAATTAATAATAATAAAAAAGTTTTAGAGGATGTATTTGAAGCTTTTATTGGTGCTCTTTATCTTGATCAAGGCGAGACAAAAGTTTTAAACTTTTTATCCAGAAACATTTTTAAACATATTGATGAAATGTTTTTAAAGGAGTTAAAAAATCCTAAAACTATTTTACAAGAGTTTTTACAAGGTGAAAGAAGAGGAGAAATTAAGTATCAAACATTAAAACACAGTAATTACTTCTACGCTGATGTTTTCTGAGATGATCAATTATTAGGAAGTGGTAAAGGAGTTAGTAAAAAAGATAGTGAGGTTAAAGCAGCGCAGTCAGCACTAAGAAAGGTTGGTAAAAAATAATGAAGTTAATCAAAGTGGATACTAAAGGTTTTAAGTCATTTGCTGAACGAACTATTTTAAATTTTAATGGTGAAGTTGTTGCTATTATCGGGCCCAATGGTTCAGGTAAGTCAAATATTAATGATGCCATAAAATGAGTCCTTGGTGAACAATCAATTAAACAATTGCGTGGTAGCAGTTCATCTGATATTATTTTTTCCGGATCAAAAACTATGTCAGAATCTCAAAAAGCTGAGGTTTCTTTAACTTTTGATAATACTCATGGAACTTCCAAAATTCCTCATAAAGTAGTAACAATCACTCGTCGAATTTATCGCAATGGAAATGGCAATGATTATTTTATAAATGGTGAACCAGCCAGGTTAAAAGATATTAAAGAAATAGCGATGGAATCAGGAATTGGTAAATCTTCTTTAGCTATAATTGGTCAAGGAACAATTTCTGATATTGCTAAAGCAACTCCAGAAAATCGTCGTTTTGTATTTGAAGAAGCTGCTGGTATTTCCAAATATAAAGCTCGTAACAAAGAAGCCTTACGAAAGTTAGATACCACTAATGAAGCTTTAGATAAAGTGCGGATGATTACTAAGGAATTAGAAAAACAAGTTTTGCCTTTAAAAAGACAGGCTGAAAAAGCGAAGTTATTTTTAAGCAAAAAAACCGAATTAAAATCAGTTGAAGTTGGACTTATTGCTAGTGATTTAAAATTTTTTTGAGAAAAGCTAACCAGCTTAAATGAAGAATTAGAAGAAGTTTTATTTACAAATGAAAATTTAAATAAAAGAATTGATGTGGTTGCAACTGAAATTGAAGAAAAAACTTCATATAAATATAAGTTAGAAAATGAAACACAGCGTTTGCAAGAACAATTGCAACAACTTTCTGACAAAATTTTTAATATTGATATGCGTAATAATAAAGCCGCACATCAACGTCAGCTAATTATGGAAGGTAAAGTTCAATCTTCAAGTAAGGAAAGATTACTGGCGATTAGTGAGGAATTAAATGAACTTTTAGGCAAGTTAAAAAGCTATGAAAAATGAATAGATAATTCCCAGACTGAAATAAATAATCAAAAGAATCAAATATCTGAAGACAGAAATTCGCATAATAAACTTGATTTTGAAATTAGCGATATAAAAGCAAAGAATATGCAAATTCGCACGAAATTATCCATGCTTAAAGACTTTAGAGATAATAAATCAAATCTTTTTAAAGGAACCAAAACCATTTTAGAAAACAAAAAACTTTTAACTGGAGTTAAAGGTATTGTGGCTGACTTATTAAACGTTCCTAATGAATATAACCAGGCTATTGAATCATTGCTAGCCAATGTTCTTCAAAATGTAGTGGTTAAAGAAAATCAAGATGCAGTAAAAGGTGTAAATTTTCTAAAATTAAATCAAGGAGGTAGAGCAACTTTTATTCCGCTTGATACTATTAAGCCAAAGGGGCTACCTAGTCAACATTTGGATGTTTTAAAAAGTTTATCAGGATTTATAGATCTTACTTCTAATCTAGTTTCAGTAAGGCCAGAACACGAAGTTTTAAATCGTTTTTTACTGGGCAATATTATTTTAGCTGATAATATTGAAAATGCAACTAACATTGGTAAAACATTAAATAATATTTATATGGTTGTAACCAAAGCTGGAGATATTGTTCGATCTGGTGGAGTGATTTCAGGGGGAGAAAAACAAAAATCTCGTGATCTTTTAGGTAATGATGATCAAATTAAAAAATTAGAGCAAGCTATACCTCTAATTGAAGAAAAAATCAAACTAAAAACCACAGAAGCTAACGCTTTACTAACAAAAATAGGTGAATCAAATGCCATCATTGCGGAAATAGGCATTGAATTAGCTTCTGTTCAAGAGAAAAAACAAGCCACTCAAAAAATCTTTGATAATCTAAAAGTTTCTTATGAGTCACAATCTAACCAAAAGTTTATTAGTGAAGAAATTGATTTCGATGAATCAACTGAAAAATATGAAGCTGAAAAATCTTCGCTTAATGCTCTATTAAAAGCAAAAAGAGAAAGTATTATTACTTTAAACAATCATTTAGCAAATTTGACTATCCAAAAATATGAATTTGACAAAACTATTAGAGATATTAATGATAAATCAGCAAGTAAAATTAAAGCAAAAGCTGAAGCTGAATTTGTAATTAGTGCTCATCATAAACGTTTATCTGAAGAATATGAAATGACTCCAGAAAATGCAGTAAATAATCATGAGCTTAATTTACCAATCGACCAAGCTCGAGAGGTTGTAGATAATCTTCGAACAGAAATTAAAAAAATGGGCAATGTTAATCTTGATTCGATTGAAGCTTATGAAAAAATTAGTGAGCGATACGAAAAATATAATAATTCAGAAGAAGAATTGTTTTCTGCGCTGCAAAAAATTGTAGCAGCTATAAATGAAATGGATAAAATCATTATTTCAAAACTTGATCAAACAGTGAAAGATGTTAATATTGAATTTAACAATGTTTTTACTTCAATGTTTGGTGGAGGCTTTGCGGAAATGAAATATACTATGCCTAATAACTTATTAGAAACAGGAATTGATGTTATTGCTTCTCCTCCTGGAAAAACTGTAAAAAATTTAAAATTATTCTCCGGCGGAGAAAAAGCCATGATTGCTATTTCACTATTATTTGCTGTCTTAAAAAGTCGACCATTACCACTCTGCATTTTAGATGAAGTAGAAGCTCCTCTTGATGAAACCAATGTCGAAAGATTTGCTGATTATCTACAAGAATTAAAACAGCAAACACAATTTATTGTTATTACACACCGTTTTGGTACTATGGCTAGAGTTGACGCTATTTTTGGGGCCACAATGCAAAATAAAGGAAGCACTTCATTCTTTTCTATAAAATTAGATGAAGCAAGAAAATATATTGAAGAATAAAATTGGAGGAATGTATGAAAAAAAATTTAAATATATTGTGTTTAATAAAACCAGAAGACAAAAACACATTTAATCAATTAGTTTTTGATTGAAAAAAATATTTTAAAGTTGAGGTGATTATTGATAATTGTAAAAAAATTGATGAGTATTCTCATAAAGTTTTTGATTTAGTCTTTATTGACAAAGATTTTCCTATTTCTAATGAACAATATAATAAATATAAAAAAGCTAACCACAATTTTTCATACATTTTAATTTCTGACTTACCTTCAAAAGAAGACATACATCGCTTTAAAAATTTAACTGATAGAATTATTTATAAAGGGATTTCATATGATTACACAAAATGATCTTCAATAGCCTCTTTAAGATGGTTTTGAGATAGTTATTCAAAACCATCCACAATTATTTATCGTAATATAATTGCTGACTTTGTGGAGCAAAAATTCATGATTAATCAAAAAGAAAAATCATTGACTTCTAAAGAAATTCAGTTATTACATTACTTTATGAACAATCGTCAAAAAGTTTTAAATAAAGAACAAATTTTTAAAGATGTTTGAGGCTATAATACGCCAGATTCAACACGTACCTTTGATCAAATGTTTTTTAAATTAAAGTCTAAAATTGGGCGTGAATATTTTAAGGTAAGAAGAAATAAAGGAATTGTTTTTGAATAATGACTAAAAGAATTGATTTGCATGGAAAATTTGAAAATGAATCAATTTTAATTATAGACTCTGCCATTTGAGGATTAGAAGAAGGCCAATATGATAGTTTAGAACTAATAACTGGCAATGGTCAAGTATTAAAAAATCTAGCCATTGATATGGCTAGAAACAAAGGGTTTAATTATAAATTTGGTTTAAATAATCCGGGATTAGTGATTATTTTTGACTAAATTTTTTTTAATTTTTTCCAGAGGAAAAGGCTCAACATCTTGAGCTACTGCTCAGGTTAAGGTTAATCAGTTGACAAACATTTTTCAATTAGGCATTCATTCAGGAATCCATGCTTGGTAATTTGTCTCAGAGTTATAAGCTTTTAAAAAAATATCTTCCTGTTCTTTGGTAAGTTCAGAACTTTCAATAAAGTAAGTTAAATCAAAATGTTTGTCACCCATGGTTGCATATTCCCAATCCACGAGTCAAATTTTTCCATTTTTATCTTTAATAATGTTTTCTCATCATAAATCATTATGGCAGGGATTGATTCTTTGCATTTTGGTTACTAATTTATTCATTTTTTTTCAGTTATTTTCGATTTCTGGTAATTTAATATTTTTAGCATGAGCTATTTTTAAATACTCACGATATCTAGGTCTAAAATTATTTTTAGGGAATACCACATCACTAACATGGAGTTGACGTAATATTTTGCCTAATTTTATTAAATCTTCATTTGAAGGATTTTTTAACATTTCACCTTCAATGTATTCCCAAACAATTTCATCTTCTGTTTCTGATATTAGTTTAGGCACAAAATCAAATTGGCTCAATGATTTATAATTTATTTTATGATTAAACGGATTTTTAGTTTTTTTAGTCACAAATGTTTGGCCATTTTTATATTTATAATTTGTGTGCCCAATTTTAATGTCTTCATTTTCCATAAAGTTATTATACACTTGTAATTTAATATTTCTTTCTATATAATAAGTCTATGAAATATTTAATTTTTAGTGACATTGATGGCACTATTTATGGAAAAAATTTTGCAATAAATGAACTTACTTTACAAGATATTAAAAAAGCTCAAGCGCTAGGGGTTGAGTTTATTATTGCTACTGGAAATGGCCATTTTCAGCAAGTGAATGATGTGGCAGCAAAATCAAATGCAAATTATGTAATTTCATCTAACGGAGCTGGAGTTTTTGATGTTAGTCAGCAAAAATTTATTTTTGAGGAAATGATTCCACAGGCTTTAGCTCAAAACATCCTGGATTTTGCTTCAAAACATAACATAGCTGGTGATTGATGAGATAAAGAAAATGTATATGTAAGCAAGAATCAGTCTGATTCAGTAATTTCTTTAATTAAAAAAGCTCTAAATCCAATAAATGGAGTTATAAAAAGTGAAAAAATAAATAATGATATTTTTAAAATCGAATTTTACGGAACTGTTGAAGAAATAGATCTTATTGAAGGTTTTGTAAATGGAATGAATTTGCAAGTAGCAAGAATGAAACCAACTCATGTTGAAATTACCCATGTTGGTGTTTCTAAGGGTTCTGGCGTTAATTTTATGATCAAACTATTAAATTCTCATAAAGATAAAACTATGAGTATTGGAGATTCTGCCAATGACTTGCCTATGTTTAGAGAAACTAAACATTCATATGCAATGGATAATGGGTCTGATCTTGCTCATGAAGTAGCTAATCACCATACATCAGACGTTTTACAAAATGGTTTAGGTAGAGCTATTGAGGATTTTATCTACCGTGAAAAAATTGGCTAAAAAATTTATAAAAATTATTTGTTTTATTCTTTTTTTATGTTAATATTTGTTTAGGTCACAATAGAGTAAGAGTCCACCTGATACCATTCCGAACTCAGAAGTTAAGCCTTACCTCGCCGACAATACCGCAAGGGAAGATAGGGCGTGGCTCTTTTTTTATTTATAAGCTATAATTTTACTATGTCAAAAATTGTTGTAGGTATGTCAGGTGGTGTTGATTCAGCAGTAGCTGCTAAAATTTTAAAAGACCAAGGTCATGAAGTCATTGGTGTTTTTATGCGTAATTGAGATTCATTAGCTAATAATGATATTTTAGGAAATCCTAATGCAAAGGCTTCAGTGTGCCCAGAAGAGTTAGATTGACAAGATGCTAAAAAATTAGGAAGCCAAATTGGCATAGAAGTCAAAAGGGTTGATTTCATTAACGAATATTGAGATAATGTTTTTGAAAATTTAATTTCCGAATATAAAGTAGGGCGTACCCCTAATCCAGATCTTTTGTGTAATCGTTATGTTAAATTTGGTGCTTTTTATGATTGAGTATTTACCAATCTTGATAATGTTGATTTTATTGCTACAGGACATTATGCTGATTTTGATGGTATTAACCTTAAAAAACCGGCTGACGCCTGAAAAGATCAAACTTATTTTTTAGCTCAAGTTAGAAAAGAAAATTTTAGAAAAGTAATTTTTCCATTAGCTAACTTAACTAAGTTAGAAGTTCGTCAGATAGCTAAAGACAACAATTTAATTGTTGCTAACAAAAAAGATTCTACTGGAATTTGTTTTATTGGTGAACGTAATTTTACTAATTTTTTACAAAATTATATTTCGGCACAACCGGGTAATATTGTTGATATCAAAAATAATAAAGTGATAGGACAACACATTGGTGCTATGTATTACACAATTGGTCAAAGAAAAGGTTTAAACCTAGGAGGGATGTCAGAGCCATATTATGTGGCTGGGCATAATTTAAGTAAAAAAATTATTTATGTTGCTCCTAGTAGTGATCGCAGTTTTTTAATTTCCAATAAAGCTACAATTATTGATCTTAATTGACTAGAAGATAATAAATTAGATTTAAATAATATTGAGGTTAAATTTCGTTATAAAAGTAGTCCAGTTAAATGTTCTATTAAATGAATTTCAGACAACCAACTTGAAGTAATTTATCCACAAGGTTTTCAGGCAGTAACTCCTGGACAACAAGCTGTATTTTATCAAAATAAAATTTGTTTAGGTGGAGGAGTTATTAATGATGTTTTTGATGAAAAAGGCCTTAAAACTTATTTATAATGTTGTCATTAAATTACAAAAAAAAGCAATCTTGAGGATTACTTGTTTTTCTTTAATGAAGCCATCGCTGCCTCTTTTAAATTTTTAATATTAATAATTTTAGTTGATGATTCATCATTTAACCGAACAAAAGCCTTAGTTATATCAGGAATTTTACCAATAATTGTAACTAGATCTCCTTTATTAATTTTTGTATTACCAGAAGGTATGGAAACTTTAGTACCGGTTTTGATTGAAACAACATTTACTTTTAAACTTGAAAAACTTAATTCTTTTAATGGTTTGCCAATTCATGACAAATCATTAACGACTGTTGAGCCAATAGCATAGCCGTCACCAATTTCTTGAAGTAGTTCTGAATATTTAATAAAGTTAGAGTTGGTAGCAATTAAAGCAGTTCTAACCCCAGCTTCAACTTCAGGCTTAACAATAGCATCAACACCTATTTGTTTTAAAACCCTTTCATGTCTTACTGATTTAGCTTTAGCTATTATGTGTTTAACTCCAAGCTCCATTAAAGCAGCAACAACTTCTATATTGTTAGTCATAGCCACGATAACAATATCAAATTTATCAATCCCTAACGATCTTAAACCTTCAATATCAGCAGCATCTGCTGTAGCAGTATTAATCATTCTTGATACTCTTAATAATTTAGCTTCATTTATATCAACTCCAATTACATTTTTTCTCAAGTCAACTAATTGTTCCACAATTGCTTGGCCAAAGGCTCCTATACCTAATACGGCAATATCATTTCTTTTTGTAGCCATTCCAACTCCTTTGAAATTTTTATAAATATATTATAACTATATTTAAGTATAATGGTGATATGAAAAAGAATCTGGTTAATTTTTTTCAAGCTATGACATACAAAATCAAATCAATGTCATTTGCTAAAAATATTCTTATTATCTACTTACTTATTATGTTAGTTGGAGCTTTTATCTTGTGATTGCCAATTTCACAAACAGGTCATTTATCATGAGACCCAGTTAACGCCAAAGCAGTATCTCAGGGTATTAGTCAATGAGATCCTTTTAGTGATCCCTCACGTGGTTTATTTGTGCCTGGACGCCCAGTTGGGTCTATTTTTAAAAACGGTTATATGAATTTTATTGACTCTTTATTTATAGCTGCTTCAGCTTTTTCTGATACTGGTCTTGCAACTAATTCAGCAGCTGTTGTCTATAATGATTTTGGTCAAGGTATTTTGGCTTTACTTATTTTCATTGGAGGGATTGGATGATTTGCGTTAAAAGTTTATATTTTTAATATTTTATTTTTAAGACCCATCACTTTTAGAACTAGAGAAGCGCTAGCTGCAGAAAGAGGGTCAGTGAAAATAGGTGTTTCGCCGTCGCTAATTAAAGTTGCTGTTACAACTATGTTGATCGTAACAATTGTTTTTTCAATTATCCTTTCGGCTTATTTCTATTTTGTGCCACCTTCACATGATGTTATGCATTATGATTTTGCTGGTCATTATAAATCTGATTTATTACAAGTAAATATGGAGCGTTCAGATTTAATTTTTCAAAATCCTTACTATCATGTAGGAGCAGCTATTAGATTTGGGGTTTTCCATACTGTTTCAGCCTTAAATAATGCTGGATTTGATATTGTTGGTAATAACTCCTTTACCCCATATTATTATGACAATGGTTTACAAATAATGATTATCACTTTATTTGTAATTGGAGGTATTGGTTATCCTGTTATTTATGATGTAGTTAGATTCTTTAAATCAAGATTAACTAAAGAGCGTTTCACTTTTTCGCTTTTTACTAAGGTGTCGGTTTTTGCCTATGTTTTAATTGCTGTTATTGGTTTAGGAATTACTTTTGCTATTGAATTAAATTCTTTAGATCGCTTTTGAACTAACAACACTAAAGAATATGGTGGTACTGGCAATAAGATTATGGCAATCATTTTTAATTCAATGTCTACACGTAATGCCGGATTTGCCACTATTAGTATGCACGACCTTTCCCAAAGTACTCTTTTAGTTTATGTTATTATGATGTTTATAGGTTCAGCTCCTTCTTCAACAGCTGGAGGTATTAGAACTACAACTATTGCTATTATCGTATTAGCGCTCTGGGCTAGACTGCGTGGTAGAAGCTCTGTGTATGCTTTTAAAAGTAGAATTTCGACTTTAACAGTTAATAAAGCCTTTACAGTTTTCTTTATTTCTACTGCCTTAGTAATTATTGGTGGTATTGTAGGTATCTCTTCCTTCCATGATTTTGGCAGCAATATTTGAAATGCTCAAGATGTTGCTTATGCAGGAGGTCTACCACCTCGTAATCATGATCAAAATTGAATCTTAAACGGGGAGATTGTATATGCCTATACTTTTACTGATTTAATTTTTGAAGTAGGCTCTGCATTTGGAACTACCGGACTTTCAACAGGGATTACCTCTGAGCTTTCAGTCTATTCAAAAATGTATTTAGTCCTTATTATGTTTGTTGGTCAATTAGGGGTTTCATCTTCAATCTTGATTTGAGGAAAACAAAATAATACGGATAAACATTTTAAATGAGTTAAGCAAGATATTACGATTGGTTAAATTTTTAAAAGAATTAATTAAAAAAATTCATTTTTTAATATATAATAATTAAGCATTAATAACAAGTGCCTTAGTAGCTCAGTGGTAGAGCAGCTGGCTGTTAACCAGTTGGTCACAGGTTCAAATCCTGTCTGAGGCGCCAATCGGCCCGTTGGTGAAGCGGTTAACACACATGGTTTTCATCCATGCATTCACGGGTTCAAGTCCCGTACGGGTCACCATTTTTGCAGGATTAGCTCAGTTGGGAGAGCATCGCCCTTACAAGGCGAGGGTCGTGGGTTCGAGCCCCTCATCCTGTACCACGCTTGTTTAGCTCAGCTGGCAGAGCAACGGTCTTGTAAACCGTAGGTCGTAGGTTCGATCCCTATAACAAGCACCATTTTTAAGCGCCATTAGCTCAGTCGGTAGAGCAGCTGGCTTTTAACCAGTTGGTCAGAGGTTCAAGTCCTCTATGGCGTACCATACGCGCGAGTGGTGGAATTGGCAGACACGCTAGTTTTAGGCACTAGTTCTTCGGAGTGAGGGTTCAAGTCCCTCTTCGCGCACCATATCATCAGTTGCTGCCTTAACTTCTCACATGAGGAGTTTTTATTTTATAATTTTTCTAATTCAAGTTTGACGTCGATAAAAAGAATAAGCTACTATTACTCTTAATAAGCGGGTTGATTTTCAAATAGCAAAAGCTGCTCAATACTCAATTTCTGGCCTTAAAATGAAAATCATTAACACAATACTAAAATCAACAATTGCACTACCAGATGAGGTTAATAAAAAGCTAAAAGATTTACCACCAACTCTTAAAGAAAAACCGTATCCTTGGGCCCAAATTCATAAACAATAAGTAATTGATGAAAATATAATCACTAATTGAGCTTGATGGTCAATGCTATGATTATTACGTCCTGCTGAAAAAGCGTAAGGAATAATTGGTGAAAAAGCCACAAAAATAAGTGATCCTGTAACGGCAACAATTAAAACGTATATGGTAATTCTAATAGAATTAGCATAAGCTTCTTCTTTTTCATTATTACCTAAATTTTTCCCTACAATTGTTCCGGTAGTTGCCAAAACTCCTGACATTGCAATCATAAAAAAAGATCTAAAAGGCGAAATTATACCCAATATCGTTGGGCTTTCTAGATATAGGTGAGCAAATAAAATGTTAGAAATGGTTAAAATCGTTGTAAATAATACTTGATTAATTAACACTCAAAGATGAGAGAAAGAGTGCTTAATTACTTCTCAAGAAATATAAAAAGGGTCTTTAAAAAAGTTAAATCGACCCTCTCATTGCTTAGCCTTAAACAATTTTAATCCTAAAGCAATCATCATTGAATATTCAACTATAACAGTGCTTCAGGCACAACCAAAAACACCAAGACCAACTACAAACATAAATAAGTAATTAAATAGTGCATTAAATCCTAAGCAATTAAAGTAATATATAAAATAATTCTTGTTTTTTCATTTCAAGCATAAAATCTAGTGAAAGTATTTGAAAAAACATAAGCAATTAAGGTTAAAGAAATAATGCTTAGATATTCTGGAGCATATTTAGCATTTGCTTGAGCAATAATAGCTTTACTTCCCTTATTGGTAGAAGCTAAAATTTTAGCAATCTCATTCGGGAAAACTCAAGCAAAAATTATTGCTAAAATTGCAATAAACATTGAAATATAAAAATTTAATTTAATGCTTTCTGCCAATTTTTTAAATTTTTTAGCCCCAAAATTTTGAGCGGCATAAATCGTAATAGTGCTAGAAATGCCCATAATAAACATAATAATAAGATTGTAATATCATGTAGCAATTAAAGTGGCGCCAATGGCATAATTACCAATGTTTCCATCAATACTACTCGATTGACCAATAAAGACTTGATCTAAGATAGTCATTAAAGAAACAATTATGGCTGAAAGACCCATAGGAATACCTAAATTCAAAACTCTTTTAATAAAAGTTTTATTAAAAACCTTGTAATCCTTTTGTAAATCATTAAAATACTTTAATTTCATATTAGATATTATATATTTAATCTAAACGTTAAAAATAAAACTTATTTATAATATTTTATTAATTATCAACAATCTTAAAAATAAAATTACTTTATAAAAATAAGTTCCTTTTGAAATATTGTTGATAAAAAAATTAAAACTTAAAAGCTTTAATCTCATTTTTAGTTAGTTATCTATTATTGACTATTGCAAAAACTATTGGTATTTTTTTATTAAGTTCAAAATAGCCTTAGCAGCTTCACGGTTTTTGCCTTTTAAAGGATAAGTATGAATATGAATTGCTGGATTTCAATTTAACTCCAAAACTGTGTATTTTGAAAATTTATCAAGTTTTGGAATGATAATATCTAAGCCACAAATGGCTAAATTAAGTTTTTTGACAATCTCTAAAGCAATCTTTTTATATTTTTCTGGTACTTGATCCGTAACATCAATAGTATCTCCTCCAGTTGAAACGTTAGAGTTTTTTCTTAAATAAACTAACTCACCCTCTTTAGGAATAAATTTAATATTTTTGCTTTGATATTTTAAGAAGTCTTTTTCAATTTTATTAATTTTAATTTTTTCTAGAGGTAATTTGTAGTTTTGGCCTCTTAAAGGATTTTTATTTTTAATTTTTACTAATTCCTCAATTGTGTGTTTGCCATCACCAACTATGTTAGCTGGGATTCTTAGTAAAATTCCAATTAATTTATTATTAATTACTAAAAAACGATATTCTTGTCCTTCTACAAAATCTTCAATGATGATTTCATGGTCAAATGTAAAAGCAAATTTAATTGCTTGCTGATAATCTTTTTTATTAAATTTAGAATTTTCAAAAACTGTAAGTCCATTTGAAAAATTTGTATTTACAGGCTTAATAACAATTTTGCGATTTGCTCATTGGTCAAAGTCATCAATTGCACTATCTTTATCATAGTAGACTTGCTGATTTGTACTTTCAAAATTATGCTTTTTTAGAAACTGATTTGTTTTTACTTTACTTGAAATAATTTCTAAACCTTTTTTAGAATCAAAAGGAGTTAAAGTTGCCATTTTGATCTTCACTTTATTAATTTCTATAATATTTTTAGTCTTTGATAAGATTTTAATGTTTTGACCATTAATATATGCTTGCTCAATTAATATTTGAGTTGATAATTCCATGTCTTCAATAGGTTTTAATGGAATTGTTCTAACTTCTTTAGCAATTTTAATTTGGGTTTCAATGATTTTTTTAATATTAGGCTTTACACAAGCATCATATTTATTTTGACTCATTTTTTTAATATATTTACTAATGAAAAAATCTTTAATATTATTCTTGTTCATTCATGCTTGCATTTTTTTAAGTATTGTTAAAGCTGAATTAAAATCAAATTGTGATTTGGGATTTTCAATATTTAATTCACCAAGATTGTTAAATGCTAAAAACAGTAAAAATTGGTGAATAAATCTTAATTTAGATTCAGCTAATCCGTATGACTTTGTGTAATCAAGGTCTATATTTCTGATTTCTAATCATTCAATACGTTTAGCTTTAAAAGGCTTAGGTCTAGCTGTATCATAAACTTCACGCCATTCTGAAATTTTTTTGTTTTTAATTAATTTTGAAATAGTTTCATGATAAGCTAAATATGAATCATAAGCTTTTTCAGGAAGTTTTTTAACATACCCAAACTCTTGTGACTGACGATAGGTAATCAAATCAAAAGTTTTAAAATCCTTAGTTGGAGACATGCCAAACATTTGAGTAATTAAAAAAGAATATTTAGTATATTTTCTTAAAATGTTAAAATAAAATTCATTATTTTCTGGGTCACTCATTTTCTTGGTAATGCTTTTTGGAAAAGAAAAATTAAAATGAACTCCTGAAATTAATTGTGCTTCATATTTAGAATTTTTTAAAAGTTTTTTGCGATAAATCAACTGTTCTTTATCTCCGGTGGCCATTTTAGCATTTTTAATTCCCAAAAAAGGCATAGAGTAATTTAAGAGAACTTCATTTTTATTCATATGTCGATAAACTATATTTGTTAAAAGTTGAATTTCTTTAATTGCAGCTCTAATTGTTTTATTAACTCCTGTTACAACTTCAACTTGTTGTTCTGCAAAATCAACTTTTATGTAAGGGTTTTTAAATTTATCTTTAAATGGATGCCTTGTTTTAGCAATTTCGCCTTTAAAATTAATTCTTAAAGATTCTTTTTCAATACCAAAATTACCTTTTAAAAATTTTTTGTCTCAAACATAATTATTCATAATCATATAATACCAAAGAGCTTATATATTAATATTAAAACTCTTATAAATAATGCAAATATTATTTTCTTTTATATAATTTATCTATGTTTTACTTATTAGATAAACCCAAAGGAATTTCATCTTTTAAAGCAATTAGAAATTTTGCTAAAATAAAAAATATTAAAAAGATTGGCCATACAGGTACTCTTGATCCCTTGGCCACAGGTTTATTATTAATTGCTACAGATGCTGATACTAAACTTATTGCTTATGTAGATAAAGGTTTTAAAAGATATAAAACAACTATTGAGTTTGGCAAAATTTCTGACACTTATGATGTAACTGGAGAAGTTAAATCAATTAAAAATTTTACTTTGCCAATTCAAGAGCAAATTGAAGAGACCTTTCTTAATTTTAAAGGCAAAACAGATCAGCCACCGCCTATTTATAGTGCTAAAAGAGTTAATGGACAAAGAGCTTATAAATTGGCAAGAGCTGGCAAAAATGTAAATCTTTCAAAAAATCTTGTCGAAATGAAAAATTTTAAAATTCAAAATTTTACCAACAATTTTTTAACTTTTGAAGTAACTGTTTCACGAGGAACTTATATTCGATCATTAGTAAATGATTTAGGTAGATTGTTAAATTGTGGGGCGATTATGTATGAACTTCGGCGTACTGAAATAGGAACACTAACTGAACAAGACCTTAACCATGAGATAGATATTGAACCTTTATTAACAGTTCCTATTTTAAGTTTAGAAAACATTGATGAACTTAAATTAGGTAAAGTAATTCCAACCAAGTTTTCAGAAGGAACTTATGCTTTAAAATATTTATCAAATATAGTAGGAATAGTTAATGTCAAAGAAAATAAAATTAAAGTGAAAAAACTTTTTGCCAAAAAGTTATAATTAAATACATGAAAGCAGCATTTTTTCCAAAAATAATTGATAAAAAAGAATCAACCTTAATTTTAGGCTCTTTTGAATCAATTCATAATGGCCATATGAAATTGATTTCAAATGCCAAAAAATATAAAAAACCCATAGCTATGATGTTAATCTTAGATCCAAAAAAACTTCCTGGTCATTCTCTTATAAATTATGCTTCAATTGAAATTCGTCTTGATCATTTAGCTAAATTAGGTATAAGTAAAGTTTCTGTTGTTAAATTTGACGATGATATTAGATTGCTCGATGGCAAAGAGTTTCTAAATAAAATAATCAAAGCAACTAATGCGAAAAAAATAGTGGTAGGTCAAGATTTTGCATGTGGAATTGGTAGAAATTATAATGCTAGAAAAATAGTTAATGATTTTGATGCAGAAATGATTACTGAGTATAAAGTAAATGGCAAAAAATTAGGCACAACACTTTTAAAAGAAATGGTTCAAACTGGCGAAGTAAATCTTATCAAAAAGATTTCTCCTTTTCCATATATGAGTAGATTTAAAATTAATGAAAATATGACTTTTAGTTTTGCGAACCATCTAAAACCTCATCCTGGTATTTATGTAGTAGATGCGGTAATACAAAATATGCGCTTTTGAGGTTACGTTCATGTTGGTATGGAAGCTGAAAGTAAATTATTTTTAAGTGATTTAAAAATTAAAAACCGCCAATTTGATGCAACTATTGGTTTTCATAAGATGTCAAAAATAATTATTTCTAAAAATAACGATCTAGTTACCAAGTCAGACGAAGATAGAATTAATGAATACTTTAGAGCTTAAATTTTTAAGTAATTTTTAATTGATTTTTTTAAATTATAATAAGCTTATTACAAAGAAGAAAGGTTATAAAATGGAAAATAATAAAGGTATGGATGTGATGATACAAAAAGACTTTAATAAATCTATAGCTTTACTAGAATACTCTTTAGGATTTTTGTTTATTAGCCAAAAAGCTTGAGAATTATTTACTAAAAAAAGTTACCAAACAACTTATTAGTAAGTGATGTAGAAATAATTCAAGCCTTTAGTAAAAATATTTTTGACATTCCAAATATTTTTTTTATGGCATCTTTTTGGAATTTAAGACACGCATTAGAATTGTTTTTTAAATCTTTACTGTTTAATATTAATAATAAAAACATTAAAGAGTATGGTCATAATAT
>JAEDOY010000006.1:0-28562 GCA_016432935.1 Benedenia humboldti
ATAAGTAACTATACTTTTTTAAGTTTTTTTATTTTAAAAATTAATCTTAGGTAAATAATATAAGTTAACATAGTTATTTTAAAAATTGTTTACCAATAGTTTAAGCAATTCATGTGAAAAAAATTTATTAAAAGTGTTTTTTAAAGATTAATTTTAGATATCTATTTTACAACCAATTACCAAAACTTTTATATCTATGTTTAATTATCAATATTGTAAATTAAACTTAGTTATTTCTTTGATAAAAAAAGATAAATAATATATTTGGCGTATTTACGCTTTAATTAAGGATAATTTTGAAATATTTTATTTTAGAATCAAAGGGCAAGACCGCTAATTAAGTTTTAAAAGAAATTAGTGATTTTGCTGCTCATAAAAATATTGCTAATAATTCTTCAAAACTAAAAAAGCTTTTCTATTAAGCGAAAAAGAAGGCACTACTGGTTTTGAAGATGGATTTGCAATTCCACATGCTAGAATTAATGAAATCCTGGAAAATGCAGTTATTATTGCCCGTAATAAGGGTGGTGTTGATTGAAAATCTTTGGATAAAAAACCTGCTAAAACTATTATTTCTATTTTAGTTAAAAAAAAATAGTGAAGCCGGTGAAAATCATATGGAAATTTTATCTCAAATAGCTCAAAACTTATTGGATAAAAATACAAGAGAAGTATATAGAACAGGTAATATATCGGAAATTAAAAAAATTTCTAATCAACCCAAAAAAGAAACCAGTTCTAAAATTAGCAAGCAGTCAAAAAATAAATTAAGCATTGTTGGCATTACAGCATGTGCTACAGGTGTAGCTCATACATATATAGCACAAAAAGCTTTATTAAATGCTGTGAAAGATTTAAAATATAATGTCAGAATTGAAACTCAGGGTCAAAAAGGACAAGAGTTTAAACTAACGTCTGAAGAAATTGAAAAAGCAGATGTAGTTTTGTCATTGCGGCCGATATTGGTGTTGATATGGATCGCTTTGCTGGTAAAAAAGTTTTTATGGCAACTACTAATGATGCTAAAAAAGATGGAGTTAGTTTAATTAAAAAAGCTTTAAAAATGGAGTTAAAGCTTCTGAAACTTCAAGCGGTAGCATCATATCTACTGGCTCAAAAAGAGGGGTTATGTCACATATCTTAACCGGAGTTTCCAGAATGACCCCCTTTATTGTTTTTTTCGGGAATAGTTTGAGATATTCTTAATTCTATTACACAAGCTGGAATTACTTCTAAAGAGTTAGATCTAGCTATTAAAGCTGCAAATGTTGGTTTTACCTTCTTTATTGCCATCATGGGTGGATTTATTGGAGAATCTTTAGCAGGGAGCTGCACTAGCACCGTGTGCAATTGCGACATTTGTTGCCGGTGATAGTACTTTCTTTTGACATTGAGGCGGGGTAATTCCTGATGTTTTTGCTCGCTCTAAAAATTTTAATGAAATTTTAAATGCAAAAGGGGATCCATTAGTTATTTCAACTGGTTGAACTATTGTGGGAGCAATTCTGATTGGTTTAATTGGTGGTCAATTAGTTAAAAAAATGAATCAAATGAAGCTGCCAAGCGTAGCTATGCCGATGTTGCCAATTATCATTATCACCATTATTGCCACATCCATCTTAGTATTTCCAATTATTTTTGTACTTGGTGCCCCGTTGATTATGTTTTATCTTCATTAGGTATGCTAATTGGTGTTGGTGGTCAAATAACTGGAGTAAACTTTTTAATTGGATTTATTTTAGGAGCAATGATTGGTTTTGATATGGGAGGTCCAATTAATAAAATAGCTGGAGCAACTTCCACCACCTTAATCCAGGTTGACCCTAGACTATTAGGTGCTGTTGAAGCTGCTATCCCTGTAGCGCCTTTAGGGGTTGGATTATCAACACTTTTATATCGTAATGTCTTTGATAAAAATAAAAAAGGATTAGGTTTTGCAGCTCTTGGTTTAGGGTTCTTTGGGATTTCAAAAGGAGCCATCCCTTTTGCTGAGCTAGACTAAAAATAACCATCATCATTAATACCATTACTTCTGCAATAGCTGGAGGTTTAAGTTTTATGTTCTTTGTTGGTGGCCATGTAGGAATGTGAGGAGGCCCAATTGTGGCACTAGTTCTAGGCGTCTATGCTGATAATGGCTCATTAGGTTATCATATTCCAGATATTTTTGGCGGCTCTACACCTTACTTATCAATTCTTTGGTTCTTTGTCGCAATCGCAGCAGGTATGTCTATTCATGGAGTGTGATATGCACACGCTATTAAAAGAACTAAAGCAGGAAAAGGTATATTTACTAAAAAGCCTATAATTATTAAAAGATCAAAAAAAGTTAGTCAATCATAATTATGAACATAAATAAAGATGTAATTATTAATAGCCTTTGTAAATTTTGAATTACAGAGATTGAATTAAAAAAATTTGCTCATAGCAAAAGAGTGTTTCGTTCTTCAATTATTAATGTTTTTTGAGTTAAAGATGATTATGTTATTGTTAGATATTACTCATTTTTAATCATTCCAAAATTAGTAAAAATCAAGTTAAATGATATTTTATCTATTAACAGTAAATTTCGTCGTAGAAGACCGATTAATAATATTGATTTTTTAAGAATTACTTCTTTAAAAAAATGCCAGGAAAGAAAAAAGCTAGTTTGAAAAACTAATTTTTTGAAATTAATTGCTATTTTACTTTTTATAGGCATGGCTGTTGGTGTATCAATATTAATAGCCAAGTTAAGTCAATAAGCAAGTTTTATATTACAAATCTTTTTAAATTAAAATGCAGAGTTAACTCTGCATTTTAATTTTTAACCTTTAAATAATAATTTAAGAATTTTGCAAAACAATTGAACTGAAATTTTTACCAAAAATAGTTATTTTATTATTAATGCCTTTGTCTTTGTCATAAATCAATTTTTTCAATTATCTAAACTTATTTTTAGATTTAAATTTTTGGCTATATTTAAAAATGCTGCAGCTCCAATGTTATCTAGTTTAGTTAAGTCTAGAAGGTTTAGTGATGTGAGTTCACTTCCATAAAAGGCTCCTGCTCCAATTGTCTCTAGTTCTTTTAAATTAGCAAGATCTAAAGATGTTAGTTTAGCACTTCTAAAAGCAGCAGCTCCAATACGGTTTAGACTTTTTAAATCTTTAATATTTTTTAAGGAAGTAATTTCCGATTTTATAAAAGCATAATTAGCTATATTATTAAGTTTATCTAGGCCTGACATATCCAATTCGATAAGCTTTGATTCTTCAAAAGCTGCTTCTCCAATACTCGTGAGATTTTTAAGCCCTGTAATATTTAAAGATGTTAAATTTGAATTATGAAAGGCATTTGAACCAATACTAGTTAAATTTGTCAATTTAGATAAATCTAAAGTTTTTAAATTAGCGTCATTAAAAACAAAATCATTTATTTGTAAAATATTTTCTGGCTTTTTCATACTATATTTTCTATACTTGGTCAAATCGTGCTTAAATCATAACTAATTTCACCTACTGGTTCTTTAATAGTTAAAGTATTAGTACCAGAATCATACTCAATATTGTCTTTATTATTGGCTGCATCTGGATTGTTAATGTTTATAAGCTTTTTGCCCTAACACTTATTTCGATATAAAAAGTTTTTGTTTCTGCACCTGACTTGCTAATTTGAACAACCATATTTTTTGTTTCATTTAAAGCAATATCTTTGACACTATATTTAATTTCAAGACCGTCTAATAAGGCATAAGATGGATATACACCTTCATAAGATCCAACATTTTCAAGAACTTTGGCATTAAAATCACCAGAATTTTTGCTTACTGCCTTATCTGCATTAACAACTAATTGAGCGTTTAAAAACAATTTATAAATATTATCCACATCTATCTGAGCCTGGTTGTGGCTAATATCTTTTTTATTTGAGCTGCATGAACAGGAAATAGCAGCTGATATTGGTAAAAGGAAAGAACCCATTGCACCAATGGAAAACAACTTTTTTCATATAAATCACTCCTTTTTTAAATTATATTATATTGATTCTGACAATAAACTATATTATGTTTTGTTTAAAATCATTATTTTAATATAGGGATATAAGACATATTAGCAATATCAAATTATTATTTTTGCCTTAATTTATTTAAACTTATTTTATATAATTTTGTTATGAATAATAATTTTGAAGTTAAAAATAACAATAAGGTACTTTATGAGACTATTTTTAATGCTTATAATAATGAAACTCTTTCACATGCTTATCTTTTATCACAAACAAACAAAATGACTATTGATCAGGAATGAAAATTTTTAGCACAAGTATTAATATCTCAAAACCCTTTTACAGATAAATTAAGAGAACTTGAAAATTATGCTGATCTACATCTAATTGATGGTTCAAAAACTTTAATCACTAAGGAGTTAATGGCTACTAACATTGAAAATTTGCAACAAACAGCCATTGAAGATAAAGGCAATAAAGTTTTAGTTATTAAAAATATTGATAATGCTAACAAACAATCTTTAAATTCTCTATTAAAATTTCTAGAAGAACCAACAGATAAAACCTATATTATCATGACTACTTCTAAAATTTCTCAGGTTTTAGATACAATTAAATCTCGCTCTCAAATTATTCACTTAAAAAACCTTTCTCTTACTAGCCAAAGTCTTTTACTAAAAAATCAAAATTGACCTTTTCCTAAAGTATTTGCAGCTATTTGAAGCAGTTTCCCTCAGATTGAAAATACCAAAGAAAATAAAGAATTACCAGCTAAAGTGGTTTTATTTTTTCAAAGAGCTTATCAAAATAAGTCAAGAGCAGTGAATGATTTATTTAAATTATTTACTAAAGAAAATGCCAATATTTTAGCTTCTATTTTTGTAGTTTTTTTAAATGATATTTGAAGATACCAATTAAATCAAGAAACCATTTTTGAAAATTTAGATATTTTTAAACACTATGAAAAATTTAATTTTACCAAAGCCTTAAATGCTCTTGAAGCTTTTGGTTTTCAAATCGTTCATAATGTTAATTTAAGTATTGCTTTGCCAACCTTAGTTATGGAAATCTTAGATTCATTTTAAAAAGGAGAATAATTATGATTTTAAAACTTTTTATTGTTGCTACACCTATTGGAAATTTAAAAGATATTACTTTAAGAGCTATTGAAACTCTTAAAAATGTAGATGTTATAGTTTGTGAGGATACACGCGTTACACACAAGTTACTTTCTGCATTAGAAATTAAAAATAAAAAATTATTATCTTATCATAATCAAAATGAACGAAGATCAGCCAAAGGATTAATTGAATTAATATTTCAAGGATTAAAAGTTGCCGTAGTTTCTGATGCGGGTATGCCAACTATTTCTGACCCTGGCTATGCCGTTATTAAAGAGGCTATAGCTAATGAAATTCAAGTTGAAATAATTCCTGGCGTTTCTGCGGTAACGATGGCTTCTACTTTAGCTAATTTTGACACCTATTTTAAATTTGATGGACTTTTAAAACCTAAAACTGATCAGAGGCAAAACCAAATTAAAAAATGATCCTCAGGTACTCATATTGTATATGTATCACCCCATAATGTACTAAAAGTTTTAGAAGATATTGAGGCCATTTTAGGTCCAGAAACTAATATTTTTATAGGTAGAGAATTAACTAAAAAATTTGAAACCCATTATCGAGGGAATGTGCAATTTGTGAAAGAAAAATTAGGTTTATCTATTAAAGGAGAATTAACTCTTGTGGTAGAAGTAAAGGAGCAAGCTCATGATTAAAAATGAAGAGTATAGGTTAGGCAGCATAGTTCAACTAAAAAAACCTCATCCTTCAGGCACTGATGAATGAGAAATAATTAGAGTAGGAGCAGACATTAAAATATCCTCTCCAATTGAAAAAACTTTATTTATAATGATACCTCGAGTTAAATTCAACAAAGCAGTTAAAAAAGTATTAAAATACTAATTTTTTAGTTAAAAAATAGCATTTTATATGTGTTATAATTTTTTAGTATGAAAAAATATGAAGGTGTATTTTTAACTACAACAGATACAATAGCTGGTATAGGGGCTCCTGTTAGCAAAGAAAATTTTGAAAAGATTTATGATTTAAAAAAGCGAGATAAAAATAAACCTTTAATTATTATGGTTCATTCCATCGCTGAGGCTCGTAAATTGCAGGGTTGAAGTGAAAAAGCAGAAAAATATGCAAAAAAGTATTGACCAGGCCAAACCACTTTAGTTTTAACTGATAGTGTGGCAGTACGTATTCCTGATCAGTCAGGTTTTTTAAATTTATTAAGTAAGAAAGGTCCTTGTTATGTAACAAGCGCAAATCTTTCTGGTGATCCTACCTACTCTTTATCTAAAGCTCAAAAAATATTTCCTCAGATTACTGAAGTTTATGATTTTGGACCGGGTAAGGGTATACCTTCAAAAATAATCGATGTAAGAACAGAAAGGATATTAAGATAATGAAAAAAATTGTATTAGTTTCAGATCATGCAGGGTTTGAATTAAAAAATAGTTTAAAATCCTTTTTAGAAAAAAAAGGACATGAAATTAAGGACATGGGTCCTGAAACAGATGAAAAATCAAAAAATTATGCTTTACAAGGTCGCAAGCTTGGTAAATGAATTTCAGCCCATCCAGACCAATTAGGCATTGCTTTTTGTGGCACAGGCATTGGCATAGATATCGCTGTTAACAGAATCAAAGGAGCTAGAAGTGCTCGTATAACCTCAGTGGCTGATGCAAAAGTAGCCAAAAAACATAATAATGCTAATGTCTTAACTATGGGAGGAAGAATCACCACTCTTAAAAAAGCTGTCGATATGTTTAATGCTTTTGTAAGAGAAGATTTTGAAGGTGGTAGACATAACGCGCGATTAAAAGCTTTAGATGCTTAATTAGGTTTTACCTAATTTTATTTTTTATAATTAACCTTTAGAAATTATTTTTGACACTTTTGACAATAATAAGTACCTCTACCATTAACTTTTATTTTAATAATTTTATTGTTGCATTTAACGCATGGTTGATCAACTTTAGTATGAACTTTTAGGTAATTTTGATAATTACCTTTTTTATTGCCATAAGCTAAGTAGGAGCGAATAGAACTTCCGCCTTCTTCAGTTGCTTTATCTAAAATTTTTACAGCAGAATCAATAATTTTTTTAGCTTCATTTTTACTAAGAGAATTAGCAACTCGAGTGGGCAATATTTTGGCGTCAAAAAGAACTTCATCAACATAAATGTTGCCTAATCCAATCGTTATTTCTTGATCTAATAGAGCACTTTTAATAGCAATGGATTTTTTGGATAATTTTTCAAATAATTTTTTAGCTTCAGTATCATGAGGCAATCTCCCTAATTTTATAAGGGGCTTGCTAGAAAATAAATCATTATCATTTTTAAGCTCAAAGGTACCAAATTTTCTTACATCCTTATAAATTAAATATCCAGTTTTAAATTTAAATCAGGCATGGTCATGTTTATCTAAAATGAAGTCATTGGTAAAACGATACTTGCCTTCCATTCTTAAATGAGAAACTAAAGTTTGGCCCTTATTAAGTTTAAATAAAATAAACTTGCCATAATTGTCAACTTTTTCAATAGTGCGATTAATTAATGCAAGCCTTAGCTCTTTAGGACTATTATTTTGAACCATTTTAGGAATTAGAAATTTAGCTTCTAAAATAACTTGATTTTCCAAGTCTTGATTTAAATATTTAACAACAGTTTTCACTTCTGGTAATTCAGGCATAGTTTAATTATATAAAAGGTTTTTAAATTTAGTTTGATTTTAATTAAGCTATTGTATTATATAATTTGAAAAAGCAATACTTATTTTACTTAATTGATAATAAACAAAGGAGCATTATGGCTAATATTAATATATTTGCCCTGGGGGGGCAAGATGAAAATGGTAAAGACTTATATGTTATTGAAGTGGAACAAGACATTTTTATCATTAACACAGGAATAAAATTTCCCATCAATGATTACTGAGGAGTTGATGGCATTATTGCCGATACAACTTATTTAGCAGAGCGCAAAGACCGCATTAAAGGGGTTTTCTTGACTCATGCTCATGATGAATCTTTCGCAGCTATTCCATGATTCATTATGGACTTTCCGGGAATTGAAATCTACTCTTCTTTATTCACCAAAAAAGTTGCAGAAGAACGAGTTTCTAAGTACAATATTAAACACAATGATTATAAATTTAGTGTTATTGAAGAAAAAAAGTTTGATAACGTAACAGTTAAAGCGCACCATGTTGCGTCTTCAATACCTGGAGCCATTATGCTAGAGTTTGTTACTGAAGATGGATCGATCTTAGTAGGTTCAGAATTAACTTTAGATAAGTTAGAAGAGTTCGGTTCAACTGATTTATCCAAACTTAGTCAACAGAAAAATTTAGCAGTACTATTAGATGCAAGAAGAGCCAACTTTGTAGGCTCTTCAGCTTCAAAAAAATCAATTATTGAGCACGTTGAAGGTCAATTTAAAAAACAACAAAAAAATGAACGTATTGTAGTTGGTGCTTATGATGAAGAAATGTACAATTTACGCGAACTAATAAATTTAGCTAATAAACATGAAATACCAGTTGCTTTTTATGGCGCAGCGTATGATTTATTATTTAAAAACACTAAAACAATTTACCAAGATGTAGTTGAGCCAAAAAAGGTAATCTCTTATAAAGAAATTAATCAATATCCTAATGCTTTAGTTTTAGTAACAGGAACTTGAGCTAGGTTATATAAAAGGTTTTTAAGAATAGCCAATGGCGATGATGTTTATTTAAAACTAAAAAATACTGATCGCATAATCATGGTTTGTCCACCAAGAAATGGTATGGAGGTCGAATACCAAGTAACTTTAGATGAAATTACTAAAAAGTCGCCCAATATAACTGACATTACAGATAAAGATTTTTATCCTTTACGCCCGACAAAAGATGATGTAAAAGAAATTGTATCAATTTTAAAACCCAACTTTTTTATTCCCATATCAGCGCTTTTTAGGTACCAAGCTGAAGCTAATAAAGCTGCAGTTGCTGCGGGTGTAGCTAAGCAAAATGCTTTATTAATGAATAACGGTAAAGTCATTTATTTTAAAGATGGCCAAATTGCTTCACAAAAAGGTCGAATCAAAAGTTTTGGTGATGTAATAATTCAAGGATTTGGTGTAGGCGATATTTCATATGAAGTGTTAAGAGAAAGAAAATCACTTTCTGCTGGTGGTATGGTGGCAATTGCCGCACAATTAAATCGTCGCAGTAAACAATTAGTTGGCGATATGAATATTCAAATTGTGGGATTAACAGTTAAACCTGAACTAAAGACCTTTCAAGATTTAGTGCGTAATACAGTCATTAAAAAATTTGAAGCAGCTGAAAAATTTGATTATCGTGAAATCCAGAACTCTATTCGTAAAAGAGTTCAAAAACAAATTAGCAAGCTAATTGACAAAGAACCGTTGGTTGTTATAACTTTTTATGAAGTTTAAAAAGCTTACGATATTTAAATTAACTGAAAATAAAAACGCTTATATTAACTTTTGTCTTAAGCGTTATTTTTTAAATTTAAATATATAAAGAAACAATTTAGATTTTTAATTTCGATAAATTTTTTTCCATAAAAAGAATCTTTTTTCATTTGGTATGACATTTTCTAAAATCTTCTTAGTGCTTTCTAAATTTTCTAAAAGTGGTGAATGTTGAGCCTGAACAAGATGTGCTTTTTCACCTAAAGTTTCTTCAACATATTTGACAAATAGTTTAGAGTCAATAGTTCTATCTTTATCTCCAACAATAAAGGTTGAATCATTTTTAATTGATTGGTAAGCCTCGTTTAATTCATCATAGTTGTCTTGACGATTTATTTTTTGGAGTATTGGTATTCAAGGATTTTCTAAATCAATAAAATGTGATAAATCTTTTTTCAAAGCTTTTTCAGCTATTTTAACCCCTATTTTTAAACTTTTAGCCGCCATTTTAGCCATGTTACCTTCAGGTTGAAGGTAAAAATTCAAGATTCGACTAATGGTTGACCTAGGTAACAGCGGGTGTACTGGAGCTAAAAATATAAAACCCTTAATTTTTTTAAAATCCTTTCTAGTTAAACTTTTTAACATATTATTAACAATAGCTCCTCCCATTGAATGAGCTAAAATATAAACATTAGTATGTTTTAATTTTTTTATTTCTTTAATTACAGCTTTACTTAACATATCTAAATTAACAGATTCAGATACTAGATTATCGCTTGAACCTGGTAATGAAAAAGATAAGACATTAAATTTATCTGTACTTTGGGGTAATTGACCAACAAAATCTTTAGATGAATTATATCCATGAACACACAAAAGGGTGTTTTTCTTTTTATGATCAATTAAAATATATTTTTTTTCCATAATTTTATTTTATACTTTTTATTGCTTAGATAAATAATTGCATTTGTATAAGTACATATTTGCATGTGTATAAGATATTCATGTATAAATAAAACATAAGGAATATAATTTTATAGACATAAAAAGGATAAAAAAATGAAATTAAAGCATATTGATGAAGGAAAAATTTATTTAGACAAAGAAGATTTATTTAGATTTTTAGATGAAAAAGGTAATTTAATTGACGCTAAATTTAAACCTGCTATGACAGTTGAGCAAATTAAAAAAGCGTATGAGTATATGGTTCTGTCTCGTGAACAAGAAAAATATATGTCACAATTGCAAAGACAAGGTCGTATGTTAACTTTTGCCCCTAACTTTGGTGAAGAAGCTCTTCAAGTAGCTTCTGCATCAGCTTTAGGTAAAAATGACTGATTCGTTCCTGCCTTTCGTTCTAATGCAGCTATGTTAATGCATGGGGTCCCCCTTAAAAACATGATGCTATATTGAAATGGTTCGGAAAAAGGTTCACGTATGCCAGATGGTGTCAACGTTTTACCAATTAACATTCCAATTGCTACTCAGTTTTCACATGCCGCAGGTATTGCCTATGGTATGAAGTTGAAAAAAACCAAAGATGTTGTTATGAGTTTTATTGGTAATGGAGGAACTGCAGAAGGAGAATTTTATGAAGCATTAAATATTGCTTCAATTCACAAATGACCTGCTGTGTTCTGTATTAACAACAACCAATGAGCTATTTCAACACCTAACTTTTTAGAATCAGGTTCAAAAACTTTAGCTGCCAAAGCAGCAGCTGCTGGAATTCCTGCTTTAAGAGTGGATGGCAATGATTTATTAGCTTCGTATGAAATTATTGCAGAAGCAGTTGTATATGCACGTGAAGGGAATGGGCCAATTTTAGTTGAATTTGTCACATGAAGAGAAGGTGTGCATACTTCAAGTGATAATCCTCGTTTATACCGTACTGAAGAGTCAGAAAAAGAAGCGGAAAAATGAGAGCCTTTCCACCGTATTGAAAAATATTTACAAGATCAAAAAATCATGACCCAAGACGCGATTGATCAATTAAAGAGCGAAAAATTAGCTTTAGTTAAAGAAACTTATAAAGAGTCTTTAACTGAACTGACTTCAAGCATCGATGAAGTTTTTGCTCATACATTTGAAAAACTAACTCCAGAGCTTGAGTCTCAGAAAAAACGCGCGTTTGAATTAAATCAGGAGGCTAAATAATGGCTAAAAATTTATTAAACAATATTGAAGCTTTAAATCAGGCAATTAGCCAAGCAATGAAAAAAGATGAAAACGTTGTTTTATGAGGAGAAGATTCAGGTCAAGAAGGTGGTGTTTTCCGTGCCACAAAGGGACTACAAAAAGACTATGGTGAAGATAGAGTTTGAGATTCACCTATTGCAGAGGCTTCATATGTAGGTGTAGGAATTGGAGCTGCTGTTTACGGCTTAAGACCAATTGTTGAATTACAATTCCAAGGTTTTTCTTTACCTTCAATTCAACAAATTTTTACTCACGCTGCTAGATTACGTAATCGTTCTCGTAGTCGTTTCAATGTTCCATTAGTAATTCGTATGCCAATGGGTGGTGGTGTAAGAGCTTTAGAACATCACTCTGAAGCAATTGAAGCTACTTTTGCTCACATTCCGGGTTTAAAAGTTGTTATGCCTTCAACACCATATGATACTAAAGGTTTAATGTTGGCTGCTATTAAAGATAATGATCCTGTTATTTTCTTAGAACCTAAAAAACTTTACCGTTCATTTAAACAAGAAGTACCGTTGGAAGAATATGAAGTTGAAATTGGTAAAGCTAATGTTCTTAAAGAAGGTAAAGACTTGACATTAGTAACTTACGGAGCTCAAGTTCAAGAAAGTATTAACGCTGTGCAAAAATTAATGCAAGAAAATTTTGCTTATGACGTTGAAATTATTGACCTTAGAACCATTTCGCCAATTGACACCGAAACTATTCTTAACTCAGTTCGTAAAACAGGTCGTTTATTAATAGTTCATGAAGCTGTACAATCATTTTCAACTTCATCAGAAATTATTGCTAGAGTAAATAGTGATCACGAAACATTTACTTCTTTACTTGCACCTCCAACAAGACTAACCGGATTTGATATTACCGTTCCTTTAACAGCCGGAGAAAAATATCACCAAATTACTACAGAAAAAATCATGCAAGTTATTAAAGAAGTAACTGCTTTTGAATATTAAGAAAGGATAAGATGAAAAATAATCACAAAATTTTTGCAACTCCCTATGCTCGTAAATTAGCTGCTCAAAAGCAAATTGATTTTCAAACAGTTAAAGGCAGTGGCTTTAATAACCGTATTTTAGCTAGTGATATTGTCAATTATGTACCTCAAGGTGCTTCACAACCTACAGGTATGCAATATCAAGCTCAACCTTTTTCTAAGCCAATTACTCCAATGCGTAAAGCTATTGCTAAGGCTATGAAAAACTCTAGCACCACTAACGCTTACACTAATTTAGTTAATGAGGTTAATTTAACTAAATTATGAGATGAGCGTAAGGCTCTAGTAAGTGAAGTGTTAGAAACTCAAAATGTTAAGGTTTCAGTTACCACTTTAATTGCTATGGCAACTATTAAAGCATTAAAAAAATACCCGCTATTCAACACTAAATTAAATCTAGAAAAAAATGTTTTAGAAACAGATGGTGTTATTAATTTAGGTATTGCTGTTGATACACCAAAAGGTTTAGTAGTACCAACTATTAAAAATGCTGAAAGTAAATCTTTAGTGCAAATTGCTACTGATATTGCTGAATTAGCTGGTAAAGCTAGAGATGGTAAATTAACTTTAGAAGATATGTCACATGGTACTTTCACCATTACTAACTTCGGAACTGCTGGAGCTATGTGAGGAACACCAGTTATTAACACTCCTGAATTGGCAATTTTAGGAGTTGGGGCAATCGTTGATCGTGTTTTTGCTGATCAAAATGGTAATTTCTATAATGGAAAAATTATGAATTTAACTATGGCAGCTGATCACCAATGAATTGATGGAGCAGACTTAGGTTGTTTTAGCTCTTATATTAAAAATATTTTAGAAAACCCAATTTTATTACTAGGAGGTTATTAATGTATAAATTTAAGTTTTCCGATATTGGTGAAGGACTACATGAAGGTGTAGTTGGGACCATTTATGTTAAAGTAGGAGATAAAGTCTCTGAAGGAGATTCGCTTTTTGCAGTTGAAACTGATAAAGTTAATTCAGATATTCCTTGTCCAGTGGATGGAACTATTACTGAAATTTTACTGACAACTGGCGAAACAGTTCATGTTGGAGATATCACTATGCATATTGATAATGGTAGTCGTGATTCAGCAGAAGTTGTAGAAGAAGTTGTAGAAGAAGCGCCAGCTGAAAAAAATGATGATGAAGCTTCTGTAGTAGGTGATATTAAATCTTCAAATGAAGTATTTTCATTTGATATGTTTAAAAAAGCTCCTGCTAAATCAGCTACACCTGCTGCATCAAAACCTGAACCTAAAGTGACTGAAAGTCATAATGGTATTGAATTACCAAATCCAGCTAAAGTTAAACCAGTAGGAGATGGTGAAAAAGTTGATGTAGTTGTTATAGGGACTGGGCCAGGTGGATATGACATTGTTGGTAAATTAGCTAAGCAAGGTCATAAAGTTGTAGCGGTTGAAAATCGTTTTGCTGGTGGTGTTTGTTTAAACATTGGATGTATTCCTACTAAAACACTTTTAAAAGGAGCTAAAGTTCTTTATTCTATTGAAAAAGCTGCTGATGTAGGTGTTGAACTAGATTCAAGTAAAGTGAAAATTAATTGACAAGCAATGCTTGAACGTAAAAATAAGATTACTAAAATGTTATCTAAAGCAGTGGAAAGCCGGATCAAATTTGCTAAAGCTGAATTTGTGATGGGAGAAGCTCAGGTAATTGATCAATATAACGTTAAAGTTAATGATCGTCATTTTACTACTAAATATATTGTGCTAGCTTCTGGATCTAGCCCAATTAAATTAGAAAAATTACCAGGATTTGCTGAAGCTTATGAATCAGGATTTGCGATTAACTCTACAGAAGCTTTAGAATTACCAAAAATCCCTAAATCTATGACTGTTGTTGGTGGAGGAGTTATTGGAATCGAATTCGCTACTCTTTACAACCGTTTAGGAACTAAAGTAACTATTTTAGAAGGCACTAATGATTTAATTGGTCCAATGGATGGTGAAGTTAGAGACTTAGTAAAAGAATTAATTATTGATAAAGGTATTACAGTTAAAACTAATGTTAAAGTGGTAGCTTTAGAAAAAGATCAAGTAGTATATGAAGAAGATGGTAAAGAAGTTAAAATTAAGTCTGAAAAAGTATTGGTTTCAGTTGGTCGTCAAGCTAATAACCTTGGTTTAGATAAAACTATTGGGTTAAAATTAGGGCCTAGAGGACAAGTTGAAGTTAATGATATCATGCAAACTAATATTAAAAATATTTTTGCCATTGGTGATGTTGTAGGACACAACATGTTGGCTCACGTAGCTTATAAACATGCAAGTGTGCTTGAAGCAGCTTTTGCCGGTAAATATTTACCATATGATCAAGATAGAATTCCTGGTGTTGTTTATATTTACCCAGAAATTTCTGGTATTGGTAAAACAGAAGAGCAATTAAAAGCTGATAAAGTTGATTATATTGTTTCTAAATGAAAAAACACTGCCGTTGGTCGTGATTTAGCTGAAAATGATACTAAAGGTTTCACGAAATTACTAATTGAACCAGAATATGGAACTATTTTAGGAGCACATATTGTAAATGCATCTTCATCAGAAATGATTGCAGAAATTGCAACCGTTATGGAATTAGAAGGTACTGTTCACGAAATAGCTTGATCTACTCACCCTCACCCTTCAGCATCAGAAGGTATTTGAGAAGCTGCAGAAGCGGCTGTAGAAATGCTTCATAAAAGAAAAGGTAAATAATGAAAATCATTTTATCTAATAGTCATGACCCATATTATAATTTGGCTCTTGAAGAAGCACTATTAGAATTTAAAAAAGAAGATGATATCTTATTATTTTATGTAAATGATAATGCTATTATTTTTGGACGTAATCAAAACATTTTAGAGGAAGTTAATTTTGATTATGTAAAGGAACATCAAATCTCACTTGTCCGAAGAATTTCGGGTGGAGGAGCTGTTTATCAAGATACTGGTAATATAAATTTTTCGTTTATTACTAAAAATCAAGATAAATCATTTCAAACCTTCCTCAAACCAATTATTGAGTTTTTACAATCTTTAGGTTTAGAAGCCGATTTTAAAGGCAAAAACGATTTATTAGTAAATGGGTTTAAAGTCTCTGGTAACGCTCAATATCGCCGTAATAACCATATGTTTCATCACGGTACATTGCTTTTTGATTCAAATTTAAAAGTTTTAGCTAGCGCTCTTAAGCCTAATGAGTTAAAACTGAGCTCTAAAGCTATTAAGTCAGTGCGTCAAAGAGTAGCTAATATTTCTGAAATTTTACCAAAGAAAATTTCTACAGATGAGTTTAAAGAAAAATTAGTTAAATATTTTTTAGACCAACAAGATAATCAAAAACTAAAAGTTTCTCGTAAAATTTTAGCCAGAACCAATGAATTACAAGAGCTTAGGCGTTCTCGCTCATGAATTTGAGAAGAAAATCCTAAATTTGATATTAGCAATATAAAACGTTTTGCAGGTGGAACTATCAAATTTGAAGCTTCAATAGCTAAAAATAAAGTGAAAAATTTAAAATTTTCTGGAGATTTTTTATCATCTAATGATTTTGAAAAAGTTTATCATTATTTTGAAGATGTTGACTTTACTCCCGCAGCTTTTAAAATGGCTTTGACCAAAATTAATAGTTTTGAAAATTACTTTGGAAAAATTACTATTGAAGATTTAATAGAACTTATTTTTAAGGATATTTAATTATTTATTAAAGCATCAAACCAAAAGGTTTATGCATTTTTTAATGCTATAAATTTTTATTTTGATTTTTATTTTGCCTTTTATAATTAAGAATTAATTTCTAATATTAGATGCAAATTTATCATTAAACTATAGACATTTATAAATTTTGATTATAATTGCTTTATGAAATCAAAACCAAAAACCAATAGTTATACTTGGTATCGTGATGATAAAATGGTGGGAACCATTATCTTAATTTTAGTAACAGCATTGCAAATTTTTGCTTTTTTAAAAGTGCCTGTAATTAGTTCTATCCACAGTTATACAATTGGTATGCTTTTTGGTCTACAAAATCCGTTATTTTACTTTTTTATAGGCTACTTAGTTTTAAAAATGATCTTTAAAGAAAAAGTGCAATTGCCTGCGTGGGTTAAATTAAATCCTTTTACTTATTGATTTGTTGCTGTTTCTATTGTATTTATATCAACCTCAACTTTTTATTATCAAGATGCTACAGGGTACACAGCGATTGGTGCCCGTCCATGAGATAGTTTTTCAGTTTGATTTAGTCATTTTACATCTGATACTTTTTGAGCACCTACGCAAACTAATGGAGGTATTATTGGGGCTTTTTTATATAGTTTAACAGCATCTATTGCCTCTGGAATTGGCGCTTTAATCATATCTATATCTGTATTGGTGATAACTATTTCCTTAATAATTACTGGTTCATTTATTGGTTTATATAAAAATATTAAAAATAAACACGTTTTAGACTTAAGAGCAAAAGCTCAAAAATCCAATAGAACTAAAGATATGGAAATTAATTTTGATTCTTTTGTTCAAAAAAAAGAAAATTTTGCCTTCTCCTCTAAACCAAATAATAGTTTAAAACAAGATAATGATGTTCAAAAAACTTCTAATATTAAAGCAAATAATGAAAAAACTTCATCGATAAACGCAGAAAATTTGATTAAAAAAACCGCTAAAGGTTTAGAAAGTGAAAAAATTTCTAATCATTTTGAAGATGAAGATTTACCATTTGAGGACCCATTTTCCGAAAAATAATATATAATTTTTTTACTAAATCAACATTAATCATTTGTAGGAGGAAATATGCCAAACCGTAGAAAAAAATCTTTTAAAGAACACCGTGAGCGTAAAATTAAAAAAGGTGAAATTACTAAAAAAACTACTGCTGAAAAAAGAGCTGGTCTTTAATTTAACTTGTTAATTTTATTATTAATATAATAGACACTTTGTTGTCTATTTTTTTAATTATTTACACTAAATAACTAAAGCTTATAATTATTAAAATTGGGTAAATACTTAATTTTAAATAAGCATATTCTGCTGAGCTATTAGCCGCTTTAAAAATCATTTGCATAAAGGGATTAAAAGAAATTAGCAATAAAACCAATGCGATATTTAGTAAAAGTTTTTCTTTGCTTAATTTTTTTCCTTTTAAAAAATTGATAGATCAAATTACGATTATGATGGCTGTAATTAAATAATAAATACCATTTTGAATATTTGATCATAAACTATTGTCAAAATTATTAAAAGGTCCATTATTTTTAACAAACGCTTCAAAAAAGCTATTATTAAACCAGGTCAAGCAAGTAGCGGCAACAACAATAATCATAATTGTTAACAGCAATCAGATATAACGTAAATAGGTAAAAACAATATTAGTCAGTTCCACTCAATTATTTCGACCAAAAAAGAAAATTAGTGAGTAAGTGGCAAAAGCAAAAATAGTTAAGAAAAATGACAATAGCAACGAAACATCTGATAGCAATAGACCTAAAATAATTAAGAGCGGAGACATCAACTGAATAATAAAAATTGATGGTCTTCTCTTTCTTAAAATAATGTATAAAAATGAAATGGTTAAAGCTAAGAAAAAACTTACCCAAAAAGTTAATGGATTAATAGTTCAGATGATTACTGAAGCCACACCAAAAAAAGTGCCATATCTTCTACGTGAAAACATGAGAATGTTATATCCACATTGCACCATAAAAATAATAAAAGGTAAAAACATTAAATAATAAAGATCAATGTTCATATTAAACAAAATTGCTATTAAAAATGTAGTAACTAAAACAATCAACACATTACTTCAACTAGATTTTTTGGTAAAAGCAAAAAATAATGAACCAACAGAAGCAAAGAGAATCATAGATACAATAGGGGCGATTAAAAAATATTTTATTTTTAAATCGTCAAGATTTAAAATGGTTGAGAACGAATCAACCCAAATATTATAAACAGCTCAAGTATTTCCTCCTAAAGTGTTAATTTTATCATTAGGATTTTCTATTAAATCAAATCATTTACTAAGCCCAAAGTAATAAAAAATTGGCAAAACAACAGCAATACCAATAATGCCTGAAACCTGTTTACCGTCAAATTTTCAATTTTTAATAATATTGCGACGATTAATTAAAAAAATCACTGTCAAAGCATCCTTGATAAATAAAATAATTACAAATCAAATTTGTGAAGGCTTTACTCAAATAAAAGGAAAAAATACAATAAAAGTTAGCAAAAAATAAGTTAAAGAACCTAAAGTAAAAGATGCTAAAGTTCGATTATTAAAAATATTTTGGGTAATGGAAATATATCTACCTAAAAAACCCATTTCTAATAAAATAGCTATTAAAAAAATAATAATTAAAAATCAAGTAATTAACATAAAAATATTATACAATGTATAATAATAAGGAATAAAAATAATGGCGCTGTGGCCAAACGGCTAAGGCAGAGGTCTGCAACACCTTGATTGCTGGTTCAAATCCGGTCAGCGCCTCCAAGATGCGCCCATAGCTCAGCTGGATAGAGCGTTCGGTTACGGCCCGAAAGGCCTGGGGTTCGAATCCTCATGGGCGCGCCATATACAAAAGGACTAAATACTAGGTTGCTAGTATTTTTTATTTTTGATTATAATTTATCTATGTTAGATTTAAAGTTAATTATTAATGAGCCTGAGAAAGTTAAAAGTAACTTACTAAATAAAGGTGTAGATTTATCAAAAATAGATGAAGTGATTCAATTAGGTAATAAACGTAGTACCTATATGACTAAATTACAAAGTTTAGAAGCTAAGCGTAATAAACTTTCTAAGGAAATTGGCATTTTAAAATCACAAGGTAAATCAGCGAATGAAGTATTAGAAAAAGTTACTGAGCTAAAGCAAGAAATTATTGCTGTTAAAGGCATTGAAAGTAATGTTATTTTGCAAATAAACGAAAAACTTCTTTATTTGCCGAATTTATTATCTGATGAAGTTCCTCTTGGTAAAGATGAATCAGAAAATCAAGAAATTGCAACTTACGCCAATTTGGGTAATGGCCTGGTAAAAGATGTTAAACCCCACTATGAAATAGCATCTGATTTAGATATTGTTGATTTTCAAAGAGCTGTTAAATTATCAGGTACTAGATTTTGAGCTTATAAGGGTCTTGGCGCTAAATTAGTAAGAGCTTTAGAAAACTTTATGCTAGAACAACATATTAAAAAAGGTTATTTAGAATGATTGCCTCCAGTTATGGTAAAAGGAGCTATGATGCAAGGCACTGGACAGTTGCCAAAGTTTCTTGATGATGCCTTTAAAATTGATGACCATGATTTTTATCTTATCCCAACTGCTGAAGTGGCGTTAACCAATTTACACCATGATGAAATTTTAGATTTAGATAAGCCCCTTTCATATACGGCTTTTACACCATGTTTTAGGGCAGAAGCAGGCTCTGGTGGTCGAGACACTCGTGGTTTAATAAGGGCACGCCAATTTAATAAAGTAGAATTAGTAAAATTTACTCGTCAAGAAAATGTAGAGCAAGCTTTTAAGCAAATGTTAGAAGATGCTAAAAATATTTTAAATATGTTGGAGCTGCCTTATCGTGAATTACTTTTATGTAGTGGTGATACTGGTTTTTCTGCAGAAAAAACTATTGATTTAGAAGTTTGATTGCCTTCAGAACAAAAGTATCGTGAAATTTCTTCAGTTTCTTCAATGAGCAATTTTCAAGGGCGTAGAGCAGGCATTAGATACAAGGATGAAGCAAATATTTCACATTATGCTTATACCTTAAATGGGTCTGCTTTAGCAATTGATAGAACCATCGCTGCAATTCTAGAAAATTATCAGCAACCTGATGGCAGCGTTAAAATTCCTAAAGTTTTAAAATCTTACATGGATAATTTAGAAAGTATAGGGGGTAAAAATGGTAACTACGAATAACGATAAGAAAAAATCTTCATTGCAAAAAATAACCAGTTTAATCAAAGGGACGGGAGCTAAAATAAATCATGATCTTCCAGCTATTAAAGTAGAAGGTTTTACTAAAAAGTTTAAAAACTTTTTATCAACTAGTGACGTTTCTTTTGAGGTGGGTCATGGTGTTATTCATGGCTTTATTGGGCCAAACGGTTCTGGTAAAACTACGACCATTAAAAGTTTAATAGGTGCTTATATTCCCACTTCAGGTAACCTAGAAATTAATGGCAATAAATCAGGTACTATAAAAGCTAACCGTTTAATTGGCTACATTCCAGAACGAGCGTCATTTCCTAAACATTTAAATTCAATTGATTATTTAACTACTATGGGTGAAGTTTCAGGAATGAAAGGCAGAGAAGCTCGTAAAAGAGCTTTAGAAATATTAGCTTCTTTAGGTTTAGAAAAACAAGCTAAACGTAAGCCGATAACTTTCTCATCAGGAATGCAAAAGAAAATTTTATTAGCTCAATCTTTATTAACTGATCCATCAGTGTTAATTTTAGATGAACCTGCAGCTAATTTAGATCCAACAGCCAGAAGAGAATTATTTAATGAATTAATTTCTTTGCGTGATCAAGGTAAATCTATTTTTATTTCATCTCACGTTTTAGCCGAATTAGAAAGAATTGTAGATGAAATCACATTTATATATTTTGGAGAAGTCCTTTATTCTGGAAGTGTTGAAAAGTTTAATGAAAAAACAGATGCTTTATTTATTATGACTTCAAAAAATGAATTGCTAGTAGAATTTTTAAATAAACATAAATATCAATGAGAAGGTGATATTAAAACAGAAATTGAAGTTAAAGGCTTGTCTCAAAAACAAGCAGACGAAATGCTTAAAGCTTTATCTTCAATGCCTAATATGCATGTTCATACATATCGTAATAACGATTTACAAACTTCATATGAAAAATTGGCTTTAGATGCAGAAAACAAAAGAAGAGGTAAACAAACTCTTAAGGGCCAAAGTGTTTTAAGTACAAAGAAAGGTTGTAAATAATGCCAATTTATAAATATACAATGATTAAATATTTGAAATCATGATCAACATGAGTGATTGCAGCAATTACTTTCTTAATTGTGTTTTTAATAGTTGGGTTTGTAGCGTTTTCTAACTTTGATCCAACAAAAACTAATGCCGCTAGATCATATGCTTTATTAGCTGTTTCTTTAGTAACGGGAGTGACTTCCTTTTTATCTATTTTCACTTCTGTTTTTGCTGGTTTTAAATCCGCAACTATGTTTAAAGATGAGGTTGAAGATGGTACTTTTTTAGTAATGCTATCTAAACCAATTACACGTTCAAAACTAATTTTATATAAATGATTAGCGCTTTTAACTATGTTGGTTTTATATACTTTTTTAGTTTCTTTATCTTTCTTATTAACTATTGTAGTTTTTGATAATGGTTATAAAGTTGATAAGTTAAGTTATGGAGGAGTCAATCTTTATACCCTAAAATCAACAGCTTTACAAATTTCTGTTATTATGTGAGCTATTTTAAGTGTTGTGGCTTTAATTTTTTCCTCAATAGCATTATTAATTTCCACTCATCTGTCAGTAGGAACTACTATTGGCATTGCCATTGCTTTAGGTGTGGTAGTACCAATGACTTCATTAGTGGGTATTTTTACTAAAAAACCCCCTTATAATTCCATTACCAATGCCAATGCAGCTTCATTAAAAGATGTCGAAAACTTTTTAAATTTACCTAAAGCTACAAATCTAGCTGATGATCCTAAAACTATTTATTCCGTGGGTATTTCCACTGGAGATAAAGATTCATATCGTCATGCCTTTGTATTTGATATTAACTTTCAAATTGGAACTTTAGCATCTTATGCCTCAGATTTAGCCATTCCTAAATTTGCTAAAAATGCCGTAGCAAAAGCCTCTGCTTTTAGTAATAGTGCTAATGCTCCAGGGATTGGTAATGGTAATTTTGTCAAAGCTAAGGATCAAGGATTTTTTACAAATGTAAAAACGTCACCACCGCGTCTTAACACTTTACAGCAACAACTTCTTAGTTCAGTTTATTACACTTGAAGTCATAGTTGATCATTGCGTAATCAATTATTAGAAGCTTCAGCATTAGCGTTTTTTAAAATGATGCCTAACTCAAAAGTAAAATCTAATTTTATAGATACTACGAAAGTTTTTGGTTCTGGTGCAAATGAATTATATAATCCAAATGATTATAAAGATATCACAGCACAATTATCAAACTCACAAGCACTTTGAGCGGCTTCGGTTAAATTCTTATCAGTAGAAATTCCAAAGTTAATCAATACTACTTATGATAAATTTGATAAAAATCAAGTTCAACATCAAATTGCTTTACTAAATTTAACCCACGCTCTTTATACTGCAGCTTTAAACAATAACTATAATTTTAGCGTAATTACTAAAATTCAAGGCACCAATAGCTCTCAACCATCTAATTTAAGCAAATTTGCTAGCGTTTTAAAAAATAATGGTGATACAGATAAAATTAATCAGTTATTATATCCTTCAGGTTACTTAGGTTGACTTTCAAATCCTTTAACTGCACTTTCTAGTTCTTCAATTGACACTTCCTTCACCAATGCTAAATTGCAAATGAATGATGATGCAAAATATAATCCACCAGTTGCCAAAACCACAAGTGAGACTTGAGCTAATCCACAACAAGAAGCTGTTAATTTCTTAATTGGTAATGATAAAGTGCAATCAGATCTTTACCGTAAAATTGGCATTTTGTTTGATAATGGTTTTGAATTAAAAAGAATTGAATATAAAGATTATGCTTCTCGTACATGAATTTTAGCAACTTATTTAATAATTGCTTTTGCTTTAGTACCTTTCGCTTATTTAATGATCCGTCGTCAAGATTATCGTTAATTAGTTAACTTAATCGTTATAAAAATATGGTGTTCTTAAAAATTTAAGAAACACCATATTTTTTAAAAATGTATATATTTATTTGGGAATACAAATTAATTATATAATATTTTTTTTATTTGCTTCAGCTGTTTTATTTATTTAAGCAAGAAACTTTTATTTTAGCTTATTTTATATAATAATTATGTATTTAAAATATAAGAGGGTAATTATTATGAAGAAAACTATATTTGGTTTAGGGGTTTTGGCATTAGCTTCTGCGCCTTTGTCTATAGGATTATATTTTGGTTTAAATAGAAGTGAATCTCATCAGCAAAGTAAACTTGAGGCTCAGAAAGATGTAGATTTTGTATTTAATAATTTTGTAAATGCTAACTTATTGCTTAATCCTCAACAAGCTGTTAAAGCCGCTAATGGAGATTTTAATGCTAAAACTTTAGAAAACATAGGATATTATGATGGATTTTACCCCACAACGCCAATACCTGAAGGGGTTTCTTTATCTTATCAGGTTAATGATATAGCTATGGGCTCAATTGGTAATTTATCTGTAATAGTTTCTAAAAAAAAGGAGTTGAATCAAGAACTTTTAACATTTTAATTGATGTTACAAAAGTAAAATTAGTCAACATTGATAGTGAGCAATCTGCTTTAGATAATATGAGTTATAATGAAACAACTAATACCATTACCATTGGCAATAATGTTGGTGAAATTAACTATGATTTAAGTAGCGTTATAGATAAAAGAACAGATCCTAAAGGGGTGCCTTTTGAAACATTGAAAACATTAATTGAGGCAGTCATCCTGAAAAATATTTTAAAAATAGGTGAAAAAGCTTTTTATGATGCTGATATTAAAAGCTTAGATTTTAGTCATTTAACTAATCTCACAACAATTGGCAATGATGCTTTTATACAATCAAATTTCACAAATATCAATTTAGGTAATCTTAAAAATTTATTTTCTATAGGAGTTAATGCTTTTTATCAAGGAAAAGAAGCATTTTTAGATTTGTCAAGTCTTGAAAATTTGATTAAAATTGGAAAAAATAGGGTCAGCCGCTTTTGGTTCAACTAAACTAAAATCTTTAGATTTTTCTAACAATCATAAGTTGGCTCATATAGGGGATAGCGCTTTTATTTTTGCTCGTCTAAATTCATTGATTTTTGCGAAATATTTAATGGATTTAACTAGTGTAGGCAAAGGAGCTTTTTATAATTCTAAAAAAAACTTAAGACTAACCATGCCTTTTTCGGTATATAATGATGCATTTTTTTACACCTCACGTTTGGATAAAATAGATAAAAGACCTTCCATTTTTGGCAAAAGTTGGTAAAGCATGAAAGTCACTTTTTGATAAAATTATATTAATTTAAAAACGCCTTTAAAAAATCTCCACCTTATCAGTGAAGATTTTTTAACTTAAATTATCAATTAATACAAAACGTTTATATATGCTTTTACAGCAAAACCATTTTTAGTAAAGTATAGATTCGTTAATGCTGGACCTGTTTCATTTTTATTAACATAATGGTCAAGTGTATATGTAATATTATCCATTCTATCAAATACTATTTTATCTGGTCAATTAAAAATATTTCCTAATTTATCGAACAGCACGCCTTTGCTTCCTATGTCTCCGTCAAAGTCTTCCGTTTTAAAGACTGTTGGAGTTTTTTTGAGCTGCAATACTATTAACATGAAGAACACCGCCATCAAATCTGGTTGCTAAATTTATGGTTTCAGCTTTGTCACTGTTATATTGTATTTTGATTTTACGAGGTAAAAAGAATTTCTTTACAGAACCTTTTTCGAACATTATATTTAACTCAGCAGTTTCTTCTCCTGTTTTAGTGCTAGTAACATTAATTACCGAGTACGATATCTTTAAACTTTTTGGTAAATTTTCTGGTCAAATAAAATTACCATTACTGAAAACTTTTCCTAAGCTATTTAATTTTTCAGAAGTTAAAGTTTCTTTTGTTGATATATTAGTAATTTTTTATTGCTTATAATATTGTCTATACTTTCAAATTGTTTTGCTATTTGTTTAACAAAATCATCATCAGTTTGAAATTTCATAGGGATTTCTACTTGAGCTTCAGAAGCACTTTTTTTAATATCAAGAGTTAAAGTTCCACTTTGTTTAGCTGCATTTAGTTCAGAAACACTGTAATTAATATCTACTCCTGAAGGAAGAGATGATCAGTCAAAATTACCAAATCTATCTCCAAATTCATTTAATTTAGCTTCAGTAAAAGGTTGATTTGTTACACTGGAAATATTTTTATTGGCTGTAATGCTTGTAATTTGTTTAAAATCATTCGCCGCTTTATTAACTATAGCATCATTAGAGCCATCATATTTAATATTTAAAAAAGTAGTTTTGGTGGAGGCTGCACCCGTGCTAATTGTTATAGTCATTTTCCCATTTGGATTTCTTTTGTCAACCCCAAAAGAAGTGTATTTTAAATCTAACCCACTATCTGACGGGAATTTAAAACCTTTGGCCCCTGGTTTTAAAGTATATTTTCCTAGGCTATTAAATATTGTTTCTTTTAATTCAATTGGTTTACTTACAACATTAAGCGGTACTAAAGATGTAATATCTTGAATTTTGTCAAACTCAGCTATTGCATTATCAATCGCATCCTGATCCTTATTTTCATAATAAAAAGGTATGTTTACAGTTTGGGTTATTCTATCTTTAGTAATTATTATTGAGATCTTACCTGTTTTAGATGCAGAACTTACTCCTGAAGTTGTATATTGAATTGAATCTAAATTTTTAATATTAGAGCTATCTCAATTAAAGCTTCCTGATATAGAACCTAAATTAGATAATGTTTTTTTATCTAATGGTGTAGATGTTGTAACTGGTTTTACACTTAAATGAGAAACAATGCTTTTTATTTGACTTATTTCTTTACTTACCTGATCAATTAAACTTTGAGCTGCACTACTATATTTAACTGCTATATCAAATTGATCTTTTTGTGTTCCCTTAGTAATTTCGATGTGAAGATTTCCTTGTGGATTGCTAGCATTAATTTAGTCAATAGTATATTTAATCTCTGTTCCTAGTAAGTCTTTTGGTCAAATTAAACTTGTGGCTGATTTTCCTGCCAAATCATTTCACTTATTTTGAGTTAGTTCTGTAAGTGTTTTAACTCCTGTGATATTTTTTTCAGTAGTTATTCCTGTGCCTTGAACTTTATCAAAATCATTTTTTATTTGATTGACTGCTAATTTATCTTTAATATCAGTCTTAGGAATAAAAGTTACTGGTAAATCATAACTTGATTTAAATGAACCTTTAGTAAAAATAAGACTCATGGTGCCATTTGTATTACTTGAGGTAATGTCTTTATTTAATGTATAGGCAATTGAAATACCATTTAAATCAGTAATTGGTCATTTAAAAAAAGAACCATCTGACTTTGAAATAATCCTATTTTTTCCATTTGGACCAAAATTTTCCTCGGTAAATGGCGTAGAACCTGTTGTTTTGTTAATATTATCAGCAGTTTCTAATTTGGTATTTATAAAATCATTAGCCGCTTTATTTACTGCTACTTGATCGCCATTTTCATACTTTGCTGTTAAATTAATGCTGGCTTTGCCTTCATTTTGCTAAACATAATTTCTATTGAACCCGTTTTATTTGATGTGTCAATAGTTTTTTCAATTTTATAAGTTAATTTAACACCATTTAAATTTGATGGAAATGCAAATGATTTTCCGGTTTTTTTAATTATTACTGAGCCAAAGCCTTGAAAAATGTCCTTAGTTAAAACCACATCATCTTTCGTTTGTTTTTGAATTGCTTGACTTGTATTGATTTCTGCAATATTATTTATAAATATACTTTTAATATTGTTTACATCTTTTCCCTCAGGTGATGTTGTATTGTTGCCACACTAAACCACACCAATCGCTGGAAAAACGAGTGTGCTTAAACCACCTAATCCTAGTAAAATTTTTTCATACTTCCCCTTTGTTTACTATTATTATACAATTATATTTACTGAATAAGTAAAAAAGAATTCATGAAATTAAAATAATAATTTTGGATTCTTTTTTAATATGATTTTTTAAAAGCACATAGAACAACTTTGTAATTTTTACAATTTTTAGTAAATGATAAGGTAATAGTGTAAGAGCTATTAAAACTTCTATTAATATAACTATCAATAGAATAAGATATGTCATCCATATTATTTAATTCTTTCATACTTGGCCAATTAAATGGATATGATTCGCCTGGTTTTATATTTGCGATGCTCCCTGCTCCGCCATCAAAGTCTTCTTTTTTAAATTTTTATAGCCTGATTTAGCAATTTTAGATGCAAAATCGACAATCGATAAATTAAATTTATTTCCTTAATTAACTACTGATTTCAAATCTTTGCTATTTGTTATTTGTATCGGCTTTATAGTTTGATCTATAGCTCCTTTTTTTAATCTAATTAATAGATTTCCTGTTTCTTCACCATTTTTATAAAATTTGACATTATCAAGTTTATAAAAAACCTTTACTCCCTCAGGTAAATTTATTCTTTTATTATAATCTCCTATTATGGTTCCAAAAGATAAAATATCTGCTGTACTTATTTCTTTTTCTTTTAAAACAGATTTAATTGGGTTTGTTTTAAATATTCTTTTTATATGATTTTCAATCATAAATTTTGTGGCAAAAACTTTTTCCATATCACTTTGATGATTAACTGGTATTTTTAACTCTTTTTCTATTTTGTTTTTCTTAACATTAATAATTAAAAAACCTCTTTTGTTTTTCGAATTTAGTTCTCCAATAGTATAGGTCATTTTTAAGTCTTTAGTTTCTTGAGGTCAAAATAAATTTCCAAGAATATCACCTCATTCTTTAATGGTTTTCTCTTCTAATTTTTCCCCATTTTTTTTGAAGAATTTTTTATCAATAGAAATACCCAACGTTTGTCTAAAACTATTAATAGCTTTATTTACAAAGCTTGCATCAGATGAATCATATTTTATAAGG
>JAEDOY010000007.1:0-27549 GCA_016432935.1 Benedenia humboldti
CTCTTATATTCTTAATTATATTTATGGCTTGTTCAATTTTATTATTTTCTTTATTTTTGTTAAAAACTAATCGGTTATTTTCTAAAAGTTCTTCTCCAGTTGATAATTTAAAAATGTGATCAGAAATAAAAGGTAAAAAAGGGTGAATAATAATCATTAATTGATTAAGAATCTTTTTGGCAAACTTTTTATTTGGGTTTTTTTTAGACATTTCAATATATCAAGATGAAAAATCTTCAGTAATAAATTTATTGATTTCCTTGCCAATGATAGTGAAATCATATGCCTTAATTTTTTCTTCAATAGTTTTACTTAAGCTTGATAATTTATTTTCAATTCAATTATCAATTGGAGAAACAGAAATGTCATTTTCAGGCATAATATCAATAATATATCTAGCAATATTTCAAATTTTATTATTTAAATTTCAGGCCGCTTTGATTTTTGTTTGAGAATACCTTGTATCCTGACCTGGTGTTGAATTAGTTAAGAAAAATCACCTCATAGCATCTGATCCATAATCATCAATGATGTCCATTGGGTCTATTCCATTATTTAAACTTTTAGACATTTTACGACCTTCTTCATCTCTTATTAATCCATGTATTAAAACATTTTTAAAAGGTGTTTCTTTCATGATATCTAAAGATTGAAAATACATTCTAGCAACTCAAAAGAAAATAATGTCATAACCAGTAACTAAAACATTACTTGGATAAAACCGTTGTAATAAATTATTTCTTTCTGGTCAACCCAAAAAAGTAAATGGTGCAATTCCAGAAGAAAATCATGTATCTAAAACATCTTCTTCTTGTTTTCAGCCATAACCTGGAGATTCCATCTGCACCAATATTTGGTCATCCTTATATCAAGCTGGAATTCTATGGCCCCATCAAAGTTGGCGCGAAATACATCAATCTTTTACATCAGTCATTCAATTTCTAAGGGTGTTTTCAAAACGTTTAGGTTTAAAGTCAACACCTTGTTTACCATTTAGATCATTAATAACTTTTTTGGAAAAAGGTAACATCTTAATAACTCATTGGGGTCTTTCTAATATTTCAATTGGGACATTTGATCTTTCAGAAAACCCTACTGGAGAAATAGTTTTTTCTACCTTAGTGATACAATTTTTTTCTGTTAATTTTGCTACTATTTTATCTCTAGCAATAAAACGGTCTAAACCAGCAAACTCCATTGCAAGATTATTCATATTTCCATTTTCATCTATACATTCAATTGCTTTTAAATTATTATGTTTTAAAATATCAAAATCTAATTCAGCATGAGCCGAAACCTTCATAGCTCCAGTACCTTTATTTATTTCAATTCTTACATCAGCAATAATAGGTATTTGTTTATTAGTCAATGGGTGAATGGCATCTTGGCCAATATATTGTGACATTTTTTGATTTTGAGGATTAATAGCTATTGCAGCATCAGAAAATAAAGTTTCTGGTCTTACAGTAGCAATAGTAATTTTTTTTCCATTTGGCAATTTATAATCTATGTGATACATTTTTTGGCTAATATCTTTATTAATAACTTCAATTTTAGAAAGAACTGTTTTTAACTCGGGATCTCAATTAATAGGTTTATTGGCTTTATAAATTAATCCACGATCATATAAATTAATAAAAACTTTTTGTACAGCTTTAGATGTTTTTTTATCTAAAGTGAACCTTTCATTATCATAATCTAGACCAACGCCAATCTTTTTTCACTGTAAACGAATATTGTTAGCATAATCTTCTTTTCATTCTCAAACTTTTTCTAAAAACTTTTCTCGTCCTAAATCATTCCGAGAAATATTTTTTGATTTTAATTTGGCCTCAACCTTAGCTTGTGTAGAAATCCCTGCATGATCCATCGCTGCAATTCACATAACATCTTTGCCCTTTAATTTATGATATCTAATAAGAGCATCCTGAATTGATAATTCTCAAGCATGACCTAGATGCAGCTTACCTGTTACATTGGGTGGAGGTAGCAAAATCGAAAAAGGTTTTTTATTAACATCATGATTCATGAAATAACGATTTTCACGTCATTTTTTTTCTTTGTTTTCTTCTACTTCTTGATGATTATATTTTATTTTCATAAATCTCCTTTTATAAAAAAGAGCCCAAATAGAGGGCCACCGTACCACCTCTGAAGGACTCTTAAACTTTAACGCAGTTATACGGATTATTAATCTAGCTAACTAGCAACTCATAGTTTTTTCACCGTTGAGCTTCCACCATCCCCAACTCTCTATTGGTTAATTTACTATTACCTCTAGTATTATTGCCTAAAAAACTTTAAAATAACTCATTATTGCCAAAACTAAACCTAAGATAACCATAAATAATAAAGCAAATCAAAGTGGTTTGAGAAATTGTTTTTTTTGAGCAATAAGTAATTAACTTCATTTTCTGAGCCATATTTAAGCAGTAACTTTTTGTATTTTTTCTTTCTCATACGACTATTATATACTGAGTTTTCAAACTTTAATTTAAAGTCTTATTTTTCCTGAATTGCTTCAATACCTGGCAATGGTTTTCCTTCCATAAAAGTAAGAGAAGCACCTCCCCCGGTTGAAATGTGAGTAAATTTGTTGGCAAAACCTAATTTAATAGCTGCTGCTGCTGAATCACCTCCACCAATTACTGAAAAAACATTTGGTTGATTAGCAATTGCAGTAGCTAATGATTCAGTTCCTTGCTTAAAGTTTTCAAATTCTGCGACCCCCATCGGTCCATTTCATACAACTGTTTTAGCTCCATTAATTACTTCATCAAACAATTTTATGGTTTTTGGTCCAATATCAAGGCCCATCATATCTTCAGGAACATCTATTCCTGAAGTCACTACTCTTGATTCATCTGCATATTTTGAAGCAACGGCATGATCAATTGGTAAAACAATTTTGTCTTTGCCTTCTTCTAAAAATTTACGTGCCATATCAACATAATTAGCTTCTAATAAAGAATTACCTATTTGGTATCCTTGGGCTTTTAAGAAAGTAAAAGCCATACCTCCACCAATTAAAATTTTATCAGCCATAGCTAAAAGATTTTCAATGACAGCTATTTTATCTGATACTTTAGCACCACCAATTATAGCAATAAAAGGATGACCAGGATGGTCTAGTCCTTTACCAAGCATTTCTAATTCTTTCTGAACTAAATACCCAACAGCAGACTCTTTAATTTTGGATGTAATACCCACATTTGAGGCATGAGCTCTATGAGCTGTTCCAAAAGCATCATTTATAAAAACATCACCTAAAGAAGCTCAATAAGCACCTAGTTCAGAATTATTTTTAGACTCTGCCTTATTATTAAGATCTTCATATCTAGTATTTTGTAACATTAAAACTTGACCAGGTTCTAGCTTATTAACCGCAGATTCTACCGATGGTCCGCGTGTCGCATCCACAAATTCCACATGTTGACCCAATTCTTTTGATAATAGTTTAGCAACTGGCTCTAAACTGTTTTTAGCTTTATCAGACTCTGAAGCAATTCTTCCTAAGTGAGATAGTAAAATAATTTTCCCTTTTTCTTCGACAACCTTTTTAATAGTTGGTAAAGCGGATACAATTCGTTTATCTGATTGAATAACCCCATTTTTAATAGGAACATTAAAATCAACTCTAATTAAAACTTTTTTATCCATTAATTTTAAGTCATCAATTGTCTTTTTATTCATTATTCTCCTTTATATTGGGTTAATTATAACACCAATTATTAATCAACAACTCTTATTGTAACTTTAAGAATATCTTTTTCTTGATATTGGTCAATCACTTTAACAGAATAGGCCTTTTTATATTTTGCCAATTCTGGACCTAAATCTTCTTTATTTTTTAAAGAAATATTATAATCTTTAAATTTTAAAGGCGCGTCAACATATTCAGAAAAACTAACCATTTTTTTATTGATATCATCAGCAAAAATTTCAGCAATAAATGCATCAACTTTCTGATGCTGAGGGTGTATTTTACCAATTCAACCAATTTCCTTATTATTTAAAGTTATTTTGGCACTAACTCCAGGATGAAGATTTTCACTTATCAATCTTTCAAATTTTATGCCAGGAATTACATTTATTAATTCTTGCTTTAGTTCAATAAAGCTTTTTAGATTAGTTATTAATGCTATAGAAAATTTTTGGTTAGAAATCATTCCTTTTGAAACAAAAGCAAACTCTTTCATGCCTCTTTTAAAATTATACTCTGCTGTTTCTTGTAAACTTTCTGCTTGCGAATAGCGTACCACTTCACGCTCTTTTGAAACATAAGTTTCTAAAGAAAATGGTTTAGAAAAACTGAATGGATTATACAAATTACGTTCATGAGAAATTAAAGCATATGTTTTAATTTCTTGATAACCCATATTTACAAAAATATCAATTTCCTGTTTAACATTTTTAACTTCTGAAACATTTATAGATGGTGGAGTTGGTAAAAAATTATCATAACCATAAAAACGAAAGATTTCTTCTGCTATGTCAGCCATATTTTCAACATCATGGCGATAATTTGGGATAGACATTTGTGAATTTTCAACAACAAAACCAAGAATTTCTAAAGATTTAACAGCTTTTAAATATTTTGGGTCATTAGTTAAATCTTTCCCAACTAAACGGTTAATAATATTTTGATCAAAATCAATGTATTTTTTTGAAATATTATTTAAATTTATTGGATTTGAGAAATCTTTCAATTTATTGGTTAAATAATTTAAAGCTAAAAAAGTTGTTCCTTTGGAAAGGGCTTTAGAAGCCTGAGATGAAGCAGCAGTGTTTAATTTAACTTTTTTAACAGCTTGTCTTACACCAGTTATATTAAAAATACCTAATTCAAGTAAAATGTTTTCAGTCTTTGCTGAAGAATCATACCCCTCTAATCCAATTACTGATGCAACACAAACAGGAATATCATCAATAAAAACCATTTGATCTTTTTCAAAATCAACATCCTTATTTCCAAAAACTTTAGCTCTTCCAGTAAATTCCTTAACTTCAAATGTTCTACCAACATTATCTGAATCATAAGCATGAGCTGGTTGACCACTATATAATAAAGTTAAGTTTGTTAAATCTGCAGCATTATTTATCGATTTTACATTATGTTTATTTAAAAATATTTGTTCTTTAATAGATATATCAAAATTATTTTTAGCTTCTAAAATAGCAATTTCAGAACCTTTAACTTTAACATTGGGAGTAAAATTACCTTGTTTGATTTTAGGTAAATTAACATGTGTATGAAACTTTGCAGCTAATTCATGAGCCATTACATAATAAGAATTAGCATCAGACCTGTTTGATAATATATCTACTTCAATTATGTAATCATCTAGACCCAAGTATTCAATAGGATCAATATTTAAATCATCTATTTCTTTATAACAAGTAATTCCACTAATAGTTTCTTTACGACAAATATCCTTATTAATTCCATACTCTGAAGGAGTAGATAACATACCTTCAGAAACAATTCCTTGCATTTCTTTTTCAGAAAAGACAATATTTCCTACTCTAGAGCCAGGAACAAAAGCTATAACAACATCATTTTCCTTTAAATTTTTAGCTGTTGTTTGAATTATTCGTTTTTTATCTTTAAATAAAACTTCGCAAACATTTAAATTATCTGCATCAGGATTTTTATAAAGTTTTAAGATTTTTCCAAACATAATACCTTCAACATCTAAAAATTTCTTAACTTCTTCAACTTCAAAACCAATAGAAGTAATAGCTTTAGACATTTTGTCAGGAGTAATGTCATTTGGTAAATTAGCTAATTTTTTCAATTCATTATATGAAAAATACATTATTTTCCTCCTCTAAACTGTTTTAAGAAACGTAAATCATTTTTATAAAACTCTCTTATATTATTAATTCCATATTTCATCATCGCTATTCTTTCAACACCTATACCAGCAGCAAAAGCGTTCATATCATTTGTATAGCCAGCATATTCCATAACATTTTTATGTAACATTCCTGAACCTAAAACTTCCATTCATTTACCTTTATATAAGACATCAACTTCACATGATGGCTCAGTAAAAGGGAAGAATGATGGACGCATACGTATTTTTACATTTTCTTCTAAAACATAAGATAATAAATTTTGCAAAGTTCAAATTAAATTAGGAAAAGAAACATAACCAACTGATACAAAGTCAACTTGAGTAAACTGATGAGAGTGTGTGGCATCATCCTCATCATTACGATAAACAGTACCAATTGTATATTGCGAAAAGGCTTTATTTTTATTTTTTTCTAATTCACGTGCTGTAAAACCTGTATTGTGTGTTCTTAATAAAGTTGTTTCGTCAAAATATAAAGAGTCTTGCCTATCACGAGCTGGATGATCGCTGGCTATATTAAGTCTTTGAAAATTATATTCATCAGATTCTACTTCAGAACCGGTGGTTTCATAATAACCATTTTGCTTAAATCAATCTTTAAATCTTTTAGCAACTAATGATAAAGGGTGGTCTCCAGCAGTAGAGCTTGTTGGTAAAGTCACGTCAATTCATTCTTTTTCAACTCTAGATTTTATTTCTTGTTCTTTAATTTCTTGGGCTTTTTTAGCAAATGAAGCTTCTGATTCGGCTTTAATTAATGAAATTTGCTTACCTATCATTGCTTTGTCTTCTGAGTTAGCAGATTTTATTTTCATTTGCAATTCTTTTAATTTTGAACCTTTGCTCAAAAATTTGGCTTTAGCCATTTTTAGCTCTTCTAGTGTTTTAATGTTTTCTAAATCCATATTGTGTGCTCCTTTAAAGTAAAAAAGCCAGTTAGAGGACCAACGTACCACCTCTAATGGACTCTTAACCCTTAACGCGGGAAACGGATAATATATCTCTGCTCGTTGGCGAATTCAAACCGTTCCGTACTGCCTCCAACATCTTTGCATCTTGGTATTTATTATATATTATTATATTAAGATTTTTAATGATTGTTTACTAAAGGGTTCATCCCTTCTTCAATATGTTCAATACTATAACCTTGATTTTTTAGTGTATGAGCAATCACTTTAGCAGAGTTTTCTGAATTACAAGTTATATAATAATGTTGTTCTTTTTCCAAAAAATCTGAAGGATTATTCATCAAAGCCTCTCGATCAACTAAAATTGCATTTGGAAAATGATAATTATTATATTTTATTTCTCCACGAATATCTAAAACATTGATTTTTTCTTTATTTTTATACTTTTTTAATAACTCTATTGCTGTTGCCATTTTTCCTTATATTTTCATCTCGCGATATTCTCTACCGGCTTTTGCTATATTTTTACCATTTAATCTAACAGCATCTGCTGAAAAATTTATTCAAACTTTTAATAAAGATGCTCCTAAACCGTAAACATCAATTGGTGCTTTAGCTTTTTCAAACTCTTTTATTTTTTCTTCATTAAATCCCGAAGAAACAATAATCTTAACATGCTCACCACCATTTTCATCCAAAGCTTTTCTAAGCTTTTTAATCATATTAGGTGTAACACCATACTCTTTATCTTTAAAGTTATCAAACATTTTATCTGACATATTTGGTGAAGTATCAACTCTTATGTTGGCTAATTTTTTACCAAATTCCTTTAAAGCTTTTAGCGAATCTCCAATTACATCATTATTAAAATCAACTAATGCTGATAATTTTTCTTTAGGAAAAGTTTTTTCATAAGCTTTTAAAGCCTTAATTAAATCGCCATTAAAAATTTGAATAAGAGCATGAGGCATTGTGCCAACTGCTAAACCACCATGAAATTTAACTTGAGCATCTGTTACTTGTGTATTAATACCACCAACTCTAATAGCGTAACCATCTCACTCTTGGTTAATATAGTGGTCTGCTCTATCTCCCATAAAAACAATTTTTTTAGTAGTTAATTTTTTTATTCTATAAGCATTTGTTGCTAATGAGGTTGCTCTAGCTAAAATTCCATCTATTACTCCTTCATACTCTCCAAAAGCTCCATAGGAACCGTCTAATTCTAGAACAACATCTTTACTATTAATGATGGTTCCTTCTTTTAAACTTTTTATTTTGTATTTATTAGTTTTTGTCTGTGTGCTTAACAGTTCTAAAACTTCATTAATTCCACATAACATAACATCATCATTTCTTTGAAAAAACTGTAATGTTACTATGACATTACGACGATGACGATTAACGATTTTTCGAGTTTTTGTGAAATATTTTGCTGTATATTCAAGCATTAAATCTCCTTCAAGATTCCTGTTACATAATATGCAATATCTTTTTTCAGACTTTTACTGTCGGCTCAGGAATTTCACCTGATCATGCCCTAGGGTACGATGGCTATACATCCGGTGTGGCTTTTACCACGTCAGGAAACTGCAACTCATGTTGCTATAAAATTATACAAAATTTAAATTGTGTTGATTTCACATAAGTGGTTTTTAAGATATTTTAAGTGATTAATTAAAAAATCTTAGCAAGCTAAGATTTAAGATAATTCTTCATTAAATTTTGATAAAAGTTTTTTTACTTCATCTTGAGTGTCAAGTCTTAAAGCTTTATTAGCCAATTCCTGAGCTTTTAAACAATCAATTTTTGAAATTAATCTTCTCGCAGCTAAAACTGATGTAGAAGACATAGAAAACTCGTCTAAGCCCATACCAACTAAGAATGGAATAGCATTTTTATCTCCTGCCATTTCACCACACATACCAACTCATTTCCCCTGCTTATGCGCACCTTTAATGGTCATATTAATCATATTAAGAATAGCCGGATTTAGTGGTTGATATAAATAAGATACTTTTTCTGACATACGATCAGCTGCCATGGTATATTGCATTAAATCATTTGTGCCAATTGAGAAAAAGTCTGCAGATTTAGCAAATTGCTCTGAAAGAGCAGCAGCTGCAGGTATTTCTACCATCATTCCAACTTCAATGTTTTCAGCAACTTCTTGACCATCAGCTATTAGATCTTTTTTACATTTTTCAAAAACTTTTTTAGCTTTTGTAAATTCATCAATTGTAGCTATCATCGGAAACATTATGGCAAGTTTTCCATGAATAGATGCTCTTAACAAAGCTCTTAATTGAGTCTTAAAAACTTCTAATTTATCTAAACATAAACGAATAGCACGATACCCTAAAAAGGGGTTCATTTCTTCAGGAAAGGCATAATATGATAATGTTTTATCTCCGCCAATATCTAAAGTTCTAACTACAACTCTTTTATTATTCATGCCCTTAATAACTTCAGAATAAGCTTGATATTGTTCTTCTTCAGTTGGTCAATTTGAAGCATCCATATATAAAAATTCAGACCTAAATAAACCTACACCTTCAGCATCATTTTCTTTAACGCCAACAATATCCTTTGGTGATCCAATATTTGCTGCTAATTCAACAATTTTACCATCTTGAGTAGTAGATTTTTTGCCCTTAAATTTTAAATCAGCTAATTTTTCTTGTTCAAATAATTTAGCCTTTTCTTCCATTTCTTTTAATTCAGTATTTGAAGGGTTAATTATAACTTCACCAGTTAAACCATTCATTACTACCAAATCACCTGATTTAATTGTTTCAGTTATATTTTTAAGACCTAGCACAGCAGGTATTTCCAAAGAACGAGCCATAATAGCAGCATGTGAAGTTCGCCCGCCAATGTCAGTTAAAAATCCTTTAACATACTTTTTGTCTAACAAAGCTGTTTCTGAAGGAGTAAGATCTACACCTACAATAATAACTTCTTCATTAATTGCAGAAACATCTACAGATTTTACTCCAGCTAGAGCATTGATTATTCTTTTAGCAACATCTTTAATATCTGCAGCTCTTTCACACATATAAGCATCATCCATATTTTCAAACATGGCAGCATATTTTTTAGCTACCATATCTGTAACATAAATTGCATTTAAACCAGATTCTTTAATTTCATTTAAAATATCTGATTTCATAGCGGGGTCAGAAGCAACTTGAATATGAGCTTCAAAAACAGCTGTTTCTTCAGGGCCTAAATTAATTGAAGCTTTTTCTTTAATAACTTTTATTTCTGAGATTGCTTGCTCAATTGCTTTGTCTAATTTTTGAACTTCTAAATCATAATTTTTAGCTTTTGAATTTTCAATTTCTAGTGTTGTTTCTTTTAATTCGAAAACTTTTGCAACAGCAATGCCGTCAGAAGCTCCAATACCTTTTAATTTCATCTTTGTAATCCTCATTTCATTAAAAAATTATATCAAAAACATTTTGATATAATTAAATACCAAAATTAAATTATTAGATAAAAAAACATCAAAAGATGTTTAATTATTTAACTCATTAAATTAATTTATTGTTTTCCATTGTTTCCGCAATAGCTTTAACAGCAGCTTCTGCGTCTGAACCATTTGCCTCAACAACGATTTCATCATTTTGTTTAATACCTAAAGCCATAACATTCATTATAGACTTTAAATTACCTGATTTTCCATTACATGAAATTGTAACTTCCGATTCAAATTTTGTGGCCGCAGCAACAGTAATTGAAGCTGGACGAGCATGTAAACCAACAGGATCTTGTATCTTAGCTTTAAAAGATGTTGTATTTATAAAAATTGCCATAATAAGTATTCTCCTAAAAATTTTTTAATATATTGCTAAATCATTATACATTAATTACATAATTGGTGAGAATAAGTTAACAAAAAATCTCATCAACTTATCTCTTAAAAAGCTTTCTTTATATTTATCAATAGCTACAATCTCTGAAGATAAATCATAGTAGTTAAATAACTTAATAATTTTTTTGATGCTTTCACCAGTAATAACATTTATGTTTTCAAAATTCGAGTATAAAGACCTAATATCAATATTTGCAGTGCCAAAATAAGCATAACTCTTATCAAATAGTCCAACTTTAGAATGAATTAAAACATTTGACATTTCATGAACAATTAGTCCAAACTTTTGTAGTTGATAAACTTGAAACTTTGTTGCTGAATAAACTAACTTTTTATCAGGCTTTCCTGGAATGTAAAGGTGGACTTTAATTCCAGATAATAAAGCTATTTTAAAAGCAGATAGAATATTTGGTGAAGGAACAAAATAAGGAGTTGCTAAATGAATAGTTTTTTTAGCATTTAAAATCATTTTAACTAAGGCTGATTCTAAAATACTTTCTTTATCTTCAGGAGAATCTTCAATGATTGTTGCAAATGAATTGCCAGAATTATTTTTTTGAGTATATTTATTAAAATCTAATTTTATTTTAGTGACTAATTCCCAATCTTGCAAAAATAGCAATGATTGTGACTTAACAAATGAACCAGTAATTTTTCCTTGTAAATCCATTCACATTCCATATTTTTTATTAATTGAAGCATATTCATTTGCTATATTTAAACCTCCAGAATAAGCAATTTCACCATCAATAACTATCATTTTGCGGTGTGTACGATAACCATTCTCTGATCCGATAAAAGGGAAATGTACTTCACCAAAAATCGCAACTTTTACACCAGCATCTTTTAAAGTGGTTATTTGATGGTTGGGCATTCCTCATCGTCCAAAGTCATCAACAATAAATCTAACTTCTACACCTTCTTTAGCTTTCTGTATTAAAATTTGTCTAAATTCTTCATAGATTTCTCCGGGTTTAATAATATAAAAATGTAGGTGTATAAACTTTTTGGCCTGACGCATACTTTTAAACATTGCATCAATAGCAAAGCCGCCATTATGATAAAATTCAAAATCACCTTTATAAATTCCTCTTTTAGTCATTGTTGAAATCTTATTTAAAATGGAATTACTACCTATTTCTGTGACATTACCAATGTCATGATTTAAATAATGATTTTGTAAATATTCTGAATAGTTTTTCCGCTGGGAATATCTTAAACCAAAAATACAAAAACAAGCAGCTCCTAAAAAAGGCACCATATTAATTACTAAAAGTCAAGAAAGTTTGGCTGTAAAATTTCTATATTGAATAAAAATAATAATTGAAGAAATAATATTTATTGTAAAAAAACCAATAAACAAAACTAAAATTAATGATCAAGTAGTTACTTGTTTTAAGTAATATAAACCAATAGAAATAGCTGCTAATGCAAACACGATTATAAATGAAGCAAATACAGATTTAAAGTATCTCATATTTTGATTATATAAAAAGCCAGAAGAATCTAGCTTTTTTTAATAACAATATTTAAAATTTTATTGGGAATATAAATTTCTTTTATTACTTCTGTGGTTAAATATTTTGCAACATTTGGCAAATCTTTGGCCAATTTTATTATTTCAACCTTTGTTTTATTATCGTTAATATTTAATTGTCCTCTTAACTTGCCATTTACTTGAACAGCAATAATGATGGCTTCTTTTTTAATTAAGCTATTATCATATTTGGGTAATGTCTGATTTTTGACTTCTTTTTCTCCAATTTTAAATAATAGTTCTTCTCCTAAGTGAGGAGCAAATAAAGAAAAAATGATTAAAAAATCTCTTATTTCTGCAGAAGCTATTTTAGGATTTTTGTAAAAATCATTAATTAAGACCATCATTTTAGATATTGCAACATTAAATTTCAAATTTTCTAAATCGTTTGTAACTTCTTTAACAAAAAGATTAAAATTTGAAACGTGACTAGAAGATTTTGTCTCAATTCAAAGTTCATCTATTAAACGATAGACTCTATTTAATCATTTATAAATACCTTTAACCCCTTGTTCAGATCAGGCTTTAGTATCTTCAAATGGACCCATAAACATTTCATAAACTCTTAATGTATCACCACCATAAAGGTCAACAATTTCATTTGGATTAATAACATTGCCTTTTGACTTTGACATTTTTTGACCATCTGGCCCTAAAATCATGCCTTGATTAACCACTCTTAAAAAAGGTTCTTGTGTCGGCACAAGATCTAAGTCATATAGTACCATATGTCAAAAGCGTGCATAAAGCAAGTGTAAAACAGCATGCTCTTGACCGCCAATATACAAATCAACTGGCAGTCATTTTTTAAGTCTTTTTTGCGCTTCAACTGAATTGATTTCTAAATATGTTCTATCTGTATTTTTTAAAATATATCCAATGTAATATCAACATGATCCAGCCCATTGTGGCATAGTGTTGGTTTCTCGACGATATTTTTTCCCATTTTTTTCAAAATACAACCATTCTGTTGCGTTAGCTAAAGGAGATTCTCCATTACCAGATGGTTTAATTTTTTTCATATTTGGTAATAGAATAGGAAGTTCTTCAATTAATAAAATATCATTGGTTTTTTCATCAAAACCTAAAGGAAAAGGTTCACCTCAATATCTTTGGCGAGAAAAAACTCAATCTTTTAAATGTAAAGTTCCATCTTCATTTCTAATTCAATTTTTTTGTAAAGCCTTTAAAGAATTTGGTCAAGGAACATTATCTAATCCATCAAATAACCTATCAGCATATTTAGTTATTTTTAAAACTCATTGTTTCATAGGTTTTTTAAAAACTGGAAACCCACCTACTTCAGAAACTTTATTACCGTTTTTATCTAAAACAACTTCTTCATTGGAAAGTCCAGTTCCTAGTTCTTCACATCAATTAACTTCAATGTCTCTTTGTTCAGCTAGACCTTTTTTATAAAGCTGTAGAAAAATTCATTGAGTAGTTTTAAAATAAGCTGGATCAGATGTATTAACTTCTTTATCATAATCAAAAGAAAATCCTAAAGACTTTAATTGTTTGCGAAAATTATTGATGTTTTCTTTTGTAACACTTTGCGGATGGTTACCTGTTTTAATAGCGTATTGCTCAGCCGGTAAACCAAATGCATCTCAACCAATGGGATGAAGAACATCAAATCCTTGCAGTCTTTTGTATCTAGCAATAATATCTGTAGCTGTATATCCTTCAGGGTGACCAACATGTAATCCTGCTCCTGAAGGATATGGAAACATATCTAAAACATAAAATTTTTTATTATCGCGTTCATCATCCGTTTGAAAAGTTTTGTTATTATCTCAATGATCTTGTCATTTTTTATCTATTTTTTGGTGATTAAACATAAGGTTATTATAAATGTAAAAAATAAAAAAAATAATTTAACTTAAATTATGTAAAAATTATTTTGTTTCATAGTATCTATATATAGCAAATACAATACCAGGCAATAAAAACAATAATAATAAAATAATTTGAATCACAATAATTGTTATATTTGGATACATTTTTTCTAAATTCATGTTAAGCCTCCAAATACATTAAATTAATAACTAAGGAGTTTCTGCTATATCTTCAACTAAATCATTGGCAAAAGCTTTTTCAGCTTCAAGTTCCACTTTTGTTAAAGTATGTAATCAATCATAACGATAGTAAAGAATTTCTTGAAAAAGTAATTTAAATAAATCAGATAAAAAGAACATAAAGTAAGCCAATCAAAAATGATCTTGTAGAAAATTCGAATAAGGAACAATAGCATACATAATAATTGCAAGTCATACAAGTTGTAAAGCAGAAACTATTCAATCCACAAAAGCAAATTTTCCACCTTTTCCTCCGGAATTACCTAGGCGATAAGATGATGAGAATCAAATTCAAATTGGGTAGAATAAACAAATTATATAAAGAGAATATGAAACTTGTTTAAGTTGCGCATTACCATCAAATAACAATTGATGATGAGTTATAGGATCATATTTGTTTTCAGCTAAAAAATGCATGCGAGGTATAAAGGAAGCAAAAACCACTAATAATAAGGACATAAAAAAAGATACTGAAGTCATAAAACCTTTTAATTCATCTGCATTTTTTTTAGCTAATTCTATATTACCTTTGCCCAATTCCGATCCAACAAAATTAGCAGACATAGAGGCTAGAGCTGAAAATGTTGTGGTAAAGATGTTAACGAGCGCCCCTGTAAGAGCGACTATTGAAAGCCCTGAAACACCTATACCCAAAGTGTCATTTGCAGGATAGCCATGAGAATAAAAAAAGTTTCTAAATGTTACGAAAAAAATAACTGTGAAGATGCTTAAAATATAAGGTCATCTTTTTCAAAATAATAACCTAGTTGCAAGAGAAACTTTAAAAATAGTTCAAAAATTAAAACCAATTTTTAATTTTTTAAATTTAATAACTAAAATACCACTTGAAGCTGAAACAACCCTTCCAGCCACCGATGCTCAAGCCGCGCCTTCGACCCCTGTACCAACTATATAAAGCAAAATAGAATTAGTTAAAACATTTGTAAATAAAGCTGCCACGCCTCATATCATTGTATATTTACCATGGCCAATCTCTCTTAACTGATTACCAAAATTAAAACTTAAAGCTATCAACAATCATTGACAAGCTATAACTTTGGTATACCTACGACAATTTTCAATAATCAAATTATAGGCATTAACATTAGTGTCTTTTTTTACTCATATTTTAGCTAAAATATCTGGAGAAGTTCAAGCTATAATGGCCAAAATAATTGAGGGGATTAAACAAAGATAAAATCTATAGCGAGAAACTTCTTTAACAATATCGTATTTTTTGGCGTGGTAAAATTGAGCCATTACTACAGAACCACCAGCAGCCGTGCCAAGAAAAAAACCCATTAAAATAGCAGTTCATGAATTAATGGCGCCTAATGCAGTTTGTCCTTGATCTATATGACCGACCATAAAATTGTCAACCACTCCATTTAAAGCAAAACAAATAGAACCAATTATTATTGGAAAAAATATTTTAGAATAAACAAAAAATTTATTTTTATTTTCAGGAAAATGTCTTTTTAAAAAAAATAATTGTTTTTCGAAAAAATTCATAATTAAATTGTATATTTTTTTTAAAAAAAATTACTTTATTTTTAGATTATATTCATCCAATTGTTCTTTAGATACTTTTGAAGGTGCAGTTTCCATGACTGCTTGTCCATTTGCATTTTTTGGAAAAGCAATAACATCTCTAATTGAATTAGCATTTTGTAAAATCATAATAATGCGATCAATCCCAAAAGCAATGCCTCCATGTGGCGGCAACCCATATTTAAAAGCCTCTAAGAAAAAACCAAATTGATTTTGAAATTCATCTTCTTTTAAACCTAGGGTTTTAAACATTCTTTTTTGGATATTTAAGTCGTTAATTCTAATTGAACCGCCACCAATTTCAAAGCCATTTAAAACCAAATCATAAGCTTTTGCTTTTGCTGAAAGTGGATTTGTATCAAAATCACCTACGTTATTTTCAGATGGAGCAGTAAATGGATGATGCATAGCTGATAATTTATTAATATCTTCATCTAATTCAAACATTGGCCAATTTTCAATTCAAACAAATGATCGCTTATTATGATCAACTAAATTAAGCATTGAAGCCATTTCCACTCTTACAGCTCCTAACGCTTTAGTAACTACATGGTAATCTCCTGCTACCATCAAAATTGTTCCTTTGATTAATTTTTTGTCTTCAATTATTTTTTCTAATTCTTGTTTCACAAATTTAAAACCCGGACCTTTTTCTAGGTTATTTTCTTTATTAAATGATGATCAAAATAATCCTTTAGCACCATTTTTAATAGCAACTTGTTCTAAAAATTTAATTTGTTTATTAGAAAAAATATCTTCACTAATAATCATTTTTAACTCTTTGGCCTGATTAAAAACTTTAAAATCTGAATTATTAAAAATGCTTTTTCCATTTTCAAGTAAAAGATCATATCTTAAATCTGGCTTATCAGTTCCATATTTATCTATAGCTTCTACATAATTCATATTTCTAAAATTTATATTGGTATCTAAATTTAATTTTTCTCAAATTGATTTAATTAAAGATTCAACCAAAATTTTAATATCTTTTTCATTAACAAAAGACATTTCAATATCTAGTTGTGTAAACTCTGGTTGACGATCTTTTCTAGAATCTTCATCTCTGAAGCATCTAACAATTTGAAAATATTTTTCAAAACCAGCACTCATCAATAACTGTTTATACAACTGTGGAGATTGAGGAAGTGCAAAAAAATTATTATTAAACCTTGTTGGGGCTAAAAAATCTCTAGCACCTTCAGGTGTAGACTTAGCAAGATAAGGGGTTTCAATCTCTAAAAATCCGGAATCATCTAAAAAATCACGAACTGACTTAATAACTTTATGACGAATTAAAAGATTTTGATACATCTTTGGTCTTCTTAGATCTAAATAACGATGTTTTAACTTAGTGTCTTCTTTAGCTTCTAAATCATCCCTTATTACAAAAGGCAATTCTTCTTTAGAAAGTGAAAGGACAATAATGCTTTTGACAATGACTTCAATTTCTCCTGTCGATAATTGGGAATTAATATTTTTACGTTTCCTTACTTCCCCTATAACCTTAATTACAGACTCTTTATTAAAATGACTGTCATTTTTATCTAAAACAATTTGCACAACTCCTGTTCTATCTCTTAGATCAACAAATGTTATAATCCCCATGTTGCGCTTATTAGCTACAAAACCATATAATTCAACTACTTGACCGACATTTTTTAGTCTTAATTCTCCATTATTTATTTCTTTCATTATTTTCCTTTAATTTATCAATATACTTAGGTAGTTCATCTATATTAACTTCTTTTTGTTTTTTGTTAAACTTAACAACAACTTTATTGTTTTTAAGTTCTTTTGGACCTGCTATAACTTTTATAAATGCTCCTGATTTATCGGCTTTTTCAAAAGCTTTATTTATTTTTAATGGTTGATAATTTCAATCTGTAGTTATGCCATATCTTCTTAAAAAATATACAATGCTTAAAGCCGCAGAAGAAAATTCTTTAGAAATATTCATCACAAATACATCAATGTCTTGCTTGATTTCCTCGGGAAGTATTTGACTTTCTAAATCATTCATTATTCTTTCAATACCAACTCCAAAACCAACGCCAGACAAGTCTGGCCCTCCAGAATTTTTCATTAAGTTATCATATCTCCCACCGCCTATTATTGTTGATTGGGAACCAGCTTTAGAAGAAACAGAAATAAACTCAAAAGCTGTATCTGTATAATAATCAAAACCTCTTACTAATTTTTCATTAACAATATATTTAACTCCGATACCTGTTAAGAAGTTAGTTAGTTTTTTAAAATAATTTAAAGAATCTTCAGAATAATAGTCCTTAATTTTAGGTGCATTTACTACAAAATCCTTTTTACCTTCTATTTTATCATCAAGAATTCGAATAGGGTTTTTATCAATGCGATCTTGCGACTGTTGAGTTAATTGATCTCGATAACCACTAAAGTAATCCTTTAATGCTCTAGATCAACTATCTCTAGTGTGTTTATCTCCAAGAGAATTAATTTCTAAGCTAAAAGGAATATTTAGAGAATTTAAAAATGTAGATGCGGTCAAAATAACCTCAGCGTCTAATAAAGGAGACTTAGGGCTAATAACTTCAACACCACACTGATTAAATTGTCTTTGCCTACCTTTCTGAGGATTTTCATAACGAAACATTGGGCCACTATAATAAACTTTAAGGGGTAATTTTGTGTAAAGTTTATTTTCAATAATTGCTCTAATTGTTCCAGCAGTTCCTTCAGGTCTTAAAGTCATACTACGGTCGCCTTTATCTTTAAAAGTATACATCTCTTTTGTAACGACATCAGATGTTTCTCCAACGGATTTAACAAAAAGAGAGCTTTTTTCAAAAATTGGTGTTTCAATTTTTTGATAATTAAATAGTTTTGTTATTTCTTCAAAGTTTTTAATGACTAAATTTTTTAAATCTAATTGATAACCAAACATATCTTTTGTTCCTTTAGGTCTTTGATCTTTCATAATTTCCTTTCAAAAAAAAGCCTATCCAGGAAGACTAACGTGCCACTTCCAGAAAGACTCTTTGACTTTATTGCAGTCATACAAATAATCTAGAAGGTGTCACAATTTCCTTCATCAAAGATTATAACTATAGATTTATTATATAAGAAAAAAATGCTAAAAGCATTTTTTTGAATTAGGCGACAAAATCATTAATGCCTTTAATAGTTTGTTCTTCGGTCCCACGAACATTTCAGAAACCTTTTTGCTCGCGTGATCTAATTTTTGATTGTCTAAATGTTTCCATTTTCACTCACAATCATGTAACAACGAACATTGAAGAATATGTAGTTGCAAAGATTCCAACTAAAACAGACAAACTATAAGAAAGTCTTGTTGCATTTTCAAATGACATTAAAGTAATCATTACTAAAATTAAAGTTGTAGACATTACAAATGAACGCTTTCAAACTTCACGAATAGCACGATTAGAAATGTTTGAAATGTTAGATTTATTTAATTCTCCAATGTGGTTTGAAATTTTTTCTTTAATACGATCAAAAATCTTAATTGAATCATTTATAGAATAAGCGGTAATTGTTAATAGACCAATTACAAATACAGGTTCAATTTTTATTCTTGCAATAATAAAAACTAATAAAACAATTAATAAATCATGAACCATTTTCAATAAAATAGCAACAGCATAAGTTCATTTAAATCTAATGAATGTATAAACAGATGCAAAAGCCATAGCAATTAAAACTGCATATATAGAGTCTAATACTAATATTTTAGATGCGTGAGTAGTTGTTCTAAATACAGAAAATGAATTACCAGAAATTAAAGAGAGTTCATTTTTTAATTGTAATAACTGAGCATCTGTGAAATATTTTGTAGTCTGTACTGTCAATTCATTACCATGAATATGAATAATTGAAGGATCAAAATCATATGGAGAACTTTCTAAAATACGTCTAATTTCATCAATACTATGATTAGGGTCCATGACTTTAGCAGTAATAGAAATTCCACCTGTAAATTCTTGAGATAAATTAAAACCTGATGCAAAATCTTCATTTATGGAAGCAAAGATAGCAAATACTATAAAACCAGCGGCCATAATAACAAATGAAAACATTGAAAATCACTTGCCATTTTTTACAAAATTAATATTATTTACTTTATTTTGAATTTTAATATCAAATTTAGGTTTAGAGCCTATTAGCCATTTATTATTTTTAATCAAATTAGAATTCACTAATAAAGTTGATAAAAACCTATTTAATATGAGCATTATAATCATTGTAAAAATAATTGAAAGTATCAACATAACTGGCAGGTTAATAATTGTATGTGCTCCAAAATAGAATAAAATTACAGCTATTATCATCATCGTTAGGTTCGAATCAAAAATTGTCCCTAACGACCTTCTCTGAGCAAGTCTAAACGACTTCGTGAGAGATGAACCGGCATAAATTTCCGTTTTTAATCTTTCAAAAGTAACAACAATAACATCAACAGCAATGCCGACGCCAATTACTAAAGCAGCTATTGAAGCAGGAGAATACTCTCCTCTCATGATAGTAAATAATAAAAGAGTTAAAAACATAAATAAGGCCAAAGAAATAGTTGATAAAGCACCAAGCAACCCATAATTAACGATTAAAATAAGAGCAATAATTGCAAAAGCCACTAGCCCTGCAATTAACAACATTTTAAATGCTTGTCTGCCATAATTAGCACCTTGATTATGTAATACAACTGTGGATGAAAGAGAATAATTAGAAATACCATAGTTAATTTTACGCATAATTTGAGATGCATAGTTTTGATTAAAATTTCCTTGGATAGCAAAAGAATTTCCAGAAAGTTTAGGTAATGGATTTTGTGAAATTAAATACTGAGCAACATCAACAGTATATTTACGAAGTGCGTTTGTATCTTTTTGTCCTACTCTAATAAAGGCATTTAAATTATTTTTAGATGCCATTACAGTTGAATCATTTTTAAAGAAATTATAAATTTTTGTATAAACAACTTCAGGATCTAATCAAATAAAAGCTTGATTTTTACCTTTTGGCAAACCAGAAAGGTAATGATCTGCTAAGCCTCATTGCGCACTTGCAGTATTTGAAGAAAGAGCCACTTTAACAACACTATTACCCATTTGATTTTTAACTGTGCTAGCTCCATTTTCAGCTATAGGAACTAGTGAATCAACAGGTTGTGTTTCGCCTATATTACGATAAAGCAAGTCTTCAATTGTCGCGTGATTATTAAAAGGTATATATTTGCCGGGGTCCCCAGTTAAAGCTGTATTGAATGTACCATTTTTAGTAAAAAGTGGGTTGCCATAAATATCAGTTACAATCATTTTTGGTTTATGAGTTATTTCATTTTCAATATCATTTCTTTGTTGAACTGTCGTTGCGTTTGGATAAGTTACTTTTACTGAAGCATCATCACCATATATTTCTCCAACTGAAGTTACACCTTTTGAATCGTTGGGGTCAAGACGATTTTTTATATCGTCAGCTACTTTTTGCACAATATCAGAAGGTTTTTGACCATTAGAATTACTTATTTTGACAATAAACTGAGAATTATTTCCATATTCAGAAGATGTTTGAACCAGTCCAGGCTTTCCTAAGTAAAAAATAGAACCTAAGATGATTCCTAATAACGAGATAAAGATAGTTGTACCTAAAACAATTAATCTTTTTGATTTGGAAAAATTAAATCATTTTTTCATATGAGCAAATTATATCAACTTTTTATTTTTTATTAATTTGATTTAAATATTTTTTACCTTCAATAGTAATATGCCTTCCTAAACTATTTTTTTCAACAGGGTTTTTCTTTAATAAATCTGGCTCAACTTCTGTCTCGATAGTTGCTTGTTCTTCTTGAAGAATGCCGCAAATAGACTTAATTGAAATACTTTTTTTTAAAAGTTTTAAATACTTAATATACATATTACTTAAACCTAATTTATAAATTCCTATGCTTTTTGCAGTTTTATTAATAATATATTCTGAAGGTTCTTGATCTTGAGCTATACTAAAATCAATTACTCTTTTTAAAAAATTATTAGCAATGCGTCGATTATTTTTTGAAAAATTTGCAATATTTAAGCATAAATCTTTATTAAATTTAAAATTTAATTTTTTAGAGTTTGGATAAATTGTTTTACTAAGCTCTAGGTTCGTATATTTATCCATCTGCATTATTAAACCAAATCTTTCTTTAAGAGGTCTACTTATTTTACCAATTTTAGTAGTAGCTGAAATTAATGAAAATTTGGTATTTCAATTCTTATAACTTTTTGATCACTGTCTGGCCCAACTAAAATATCCATAACAAAATCTTCCATGATTGAGTATAAAATTTCTTCAGCAGATTTATTAATCCCATGTATTTCATCAATAAAAACAAAATCGCCTTTTGATAAATTTTCAAAAAGTGAAATAACATCACTCTTTTTTTCTAAAAGCGGCCCATGCGCAACATGTAATTTAGCTTTAAATTCTTCAGCAATAATTTTGGCCAAAGAAGTTTTGCCCAAGCCTAGTTCTCCATAAAAAAGTATGTGATCAAGATTTTGATTCCGAATTTTAGCAGACTTTATCATAGTTTTTATAGTAAACTTCAATTTTTTTGGCCAACAAATTGATTAAAGTTTTGGGGTCTAAGACTGTTTATCACTAGATATTAAGGTAATAGCTTCTTTTATAGCTTTATCGTTATTGCTTAAATCTGATAAATTATTCATTGCATATGAAATTTGCTTTTGGCCAAATCCTATATTTTTCGATGTAGATTTTATATCTGCAATATTTATATTTTGATTATTTAATTTAAAAATTGAAAGGTATTTTGAATTTAGCTCTAAACATATTTGGGCAGCAGTTTTAGGCCCCATATACTTAATAGATGAAATAGCTTCAATATTTTTTTGAGCTATTGCTCTTGCTATTTTTTGGTAACCACTTTTTATACTCATTAAAGCTGTTTTAGGTCCTACACCAGATACACTTAATAAATCTTCAAATAAAACTCTTTCGTCAAAAGATAGAAATCCATACATTTGTTTCTGATATTCTGATTCATATTCATAAATAAAAATTTTGATATTAGTTTTTTGCTTAAAAGAATTGACATTTGGCACATAAACGATATTACCGATATTATTTATTTCAAAAATAATGTAAGTTTTGCCAATACTTGTGACTTCGCCTTTAAAATATAATTTCAAATTAGTCCTCTTTCTTTTAAAATAATTTACAAAAAAAAATAAAAAAAATTCATTTAAAAAAATAAGTTTTTTTAAATGAATTTTTTTTATTAACTTTAGAAAAATAATAATTATTAGTCAACTTTGGTAATTAAATTTTAAAATTATTTCAAATATCCACAATTATTTTTTAGAAAGAGTTCATTTAAATCTTGGCTTATCACTGACATGAGTTTGAAAGTAAGCCGCATTTGTTGTTATGCCTAAAAAAATGAAAATTGAAATCCAAATTGAAATTAATCCAACATACATAAGAGCGGAGATGTAGCCATATACTGTATAAGAAATGTTGCCGGCAAAAAGTGTAAAAATTGATAAATATAAAGCAGTAGGAAAAGCAGTAACCATAGCCCCAGGTATTACTTCTTTTAGTTTTATTTTAAATCTTGGAGAAACTCAAAAGAAACAAATAAATAATAAAAAAAGCCAAATAAATAGTCCACAAATTAAAAAAATGTATTTTAATGCTTCTATTCCGGTCTCCGAAATTTTAAAAGTAGAAATAAAGCGATCTATCTGAATGTTAATCATCAAAGCAACTATTAACACAACGCCTAAACTGATAACCATAAACATACCTTTGAATCGATTCATTCACCATCCGCCTTTATATTTGTGGCCATAGATATAAGATTGAGTAAAAACTAATTTAGCCATACCTCCAGACGCGATTCAAATCGAAATAATATACAAAATAATCGTTCCTGAAATCCCTAAAATATGAGCGAAGCTTTTGGCATCTTTATTATTAAATAATTTAGATATATTATCAATTATTGACGCAATTCCAGGTATAAACTTGCCAAGCACATCTTTGACATCCTTGGTTCCAAAAACGCCATCTAGACCAGGAATGGCAGATACTGAAGCAATTAAAGCTAAAATAGGCATAAAAGCCATTACAATATAAAAAGCAATTGAAGACGGAATGTAAACAAAATCAGACCCCATAACCCTTTTATAAACACGATCAATTAATTCGTAGTTTTTTTCTGATTTACGCCATTTTGATGGTTTAATTACTAAACGAAGTGCAAAGTAAATTAAAATTTTTATAATTCTTTCAAAAATACCTACTTTTTTCTTATCAGCAATCAGTAAACTACCAACGTAGTTTTTACGTTTAGATTTTTTATCTTTTTTAGATTTTTTACCATTGTAACCAGTAGGTAATTTTTTTGCCATTTATTTTCCCTTATTTTTTAATTTTACCTAAATCTATCAATTTATCTAAACATTTTTGTGCTATAACAGGGTTAGCTTGGCCTTTTGATTCTTCCATTAGTTGACCAATAATAAACTTTTTAATACGATCAATTCTATCTATATTTTTATTAATAAAGGTTTGATTATTTTTAATAATCGTTTTCAAGATATCCATTAAAGTGTTTGCATCAGAAATTAATTTAAAATTATTTTCTGAAATAATATCATCCACTGTCTTTGTAGTTTGAATTAGTATTGGAACTATTTTTTTAACATGGATTCCAGAAATAGTTCCGTCTTCTAAATAAGTTATTAATTTAGAAAACTCTTCGGAATTTACATTAATTTCTGATAAAGGTAATGATTCACTATTACTATATGCTACAATTGTTGAAAAATATGTTTTAATAGCTTTACTTAGATTAATTTTTGGTTTTAAAGACATAACAAAAGACAATTTTTTGGGGTCATTAATAATTTGGTTAATATATTCAGAATCAATTTTTTGATTTTGAAAATATTCGGTAATTTTTCAAGGTAATTCCATATCCTTAATTTCTACAGAGTCTATAAAATCTTGTTCAAGTTTGATAGGAGGAATATTAGGATCAGCAAAAAAACGATAATCAGACTCTTCCATTTTGATTCTCATTAACTTATTTTTTTGGAGGTTTTCATCAAATCTCTTAGTTGAGAGTTGAATTGGTATATTATTTAAATATTTTTCTTTTTGTTCAGCCACCTCAGACTCAATAGCTTTGGCAGCATTAGTTAAAGAATTAAGATTTTTTACTTCAACTCTGGTCATTAATTTTTTTGAACCTTTTGGCCTTAAAGAAATATTAATATCTGCTCTTAAACTACCTTCTTCCATTTTAGCATCTGAAATACCCAAAATGCGAACCAGTTTTTTGATTTGATCTATATAAAGAAGAGCATCTTCTTTGGTATAAATATTAGGTTCTGAGACAATTTCAATTAAAGGTACACCAGCCCTGTTATAGTCCAATTTTGTAAATTCTTTATCATGATTAGAACGTGCTGTATCTTCTTCAATTTGAATTCGATTGATAGCAACTTCATGTCCATTAGGTAGAACAATTTTTCCCTGATATCCAATTGGGTTATTCATTTGAGTAATTTGGTAACCTTTAGGCAAGTCGGGATAAAAATAATTTTTTCTTTCAAAACTAAGAGTTTTTGAAATATTCATTTTAAGGGCTTTTGATAATTTAATAGCAAATTTAACAGCTTTTTTATTTACAAGAGGCAAAGAACCCGAATATGCCAAATCAATAAATGATGCTGCAGTATTAGGCAAAGCAGTAAAATCATTTGGTGCAGCAGAAAACATTTTAGTTTTAGTTAAAAGTTCAATGTGAATTTCTATCCCAATGACCATTTCATAATTATTCATTTTGACCTCCAAGTAATTTTTTAAAAAATAAAGCGTTTGATAATAACATTTTATCCTGATCTTGTGCAGCATCAATTGATAAGCCGAAAGGCATGTTATTATAATTCTCAAAAGGTATAACAATTGAAGGAGACCCTTCAAAATTAGAATGAATTAAAAAATTATCTCTAGGAGAATCCATTTTACCATCTGCTACTTTAGGAGCAATCGGTGTTGCAATCGAAATAATTAAATCACAATCTTGGTATATTTTATTAAAAGTATTCACAATAATTCTACGGACTTTTTGAGCTCTTTGAAAAAGATCAATTTGGTGATCACGAGATAAAAAGTAGGCCCCTAAAGTCAACCTTCTTTGCAATGTTTTTCCAAACTTTAGACTACGAGTATTGGTCATAACATCTGAATAGTCTTTTCCCTCAACTCTTTTACCGAAATTAATGCCATCTAAATTGGCTAGATTAGACGAAGCTTCCGAAAAGCCAATAATTTGATAAGTAATAGAAATTGCATTTAATAATTTTTCGTCAATTATTTTTGGAATAACTTCAATGTTATTTTGTTTCAAGCTTTCAATAAATTTAAAAAATTTAGCTTGATATTCTTCATTGTATAAAGCAATTAAGTTTTTAATGTAAGCTACTTTTTTAGGTTTTTTTATTTCCGATGTTGGTTTTTCTATATTGCGCGAGCTAAAATCTTTTTTATCAAATCCAAATGATGCTTGGGAAGCTAAAATTGCATCATGAACATTATGAGTCAAAAAACCAACAGTATCTAATGATGAAGCAAAAGCAAATAAACCATAACGCGAAATGGCTCCATAAGAAGGTTTAAATCCTACTTTACCAACAAATGAAGCTGGCGTTCTTACTGAGTCTCCAGTATCTGAACCAACAGCTATACTTATTTCATCAATTAAAGTTGCCGCAGCCCCTGAAGAAGAACCACCAACAATATATTCAGAATTTAAAGGATTATAAATTTTACCAAAAGCAGAATGTAAACCAGTTCCTCCTAAACCAAATTCATCACCATGTGTTTGTGCTACCATAGCTGCTCCTGATTTAATTAATTTATCTACAACTGTGGCATTAAAACCAGCACAAAAGTTTTCTAAAATTAAAGAAGAACCACTAGAAATACTATTTTCTAAAGCAAAATTTGCTTTGATAGTAAAAGTGGCTTGATCTAAATCACCTTTACTAAATTTGGCATTTTCATAAAGGTTAGAAATAGCATTTTTAAATTTAGGAAGTTTGATTAAAGCTTGTGAAATATTGCCTTTATTTTTAATCATTTTTAACCACCTTATTTAATAAAATAAAATTTTCATCTGCGTGTGGCGCGTTTTTTATAATTAAATCCTTATTAGACTTAAAATCTAATTCATCTTCCCTTAAATAAAAAGCAAAATCTTCACGAGGATAACTCATTGGTAATGTATCACTGACATCAATACTCTTAAGGTTTAGTATGTTTTTATGCATACTAACTCAATCTTTTACTAAATCTTCTAATACATCTTCATGAGTATCTAAGTGAAGTTTTTTAGCATTTTTTAAAAGTTCTTCTTTAATCATTTAATCTCCTAATAATTTTTCAAAATTTGTTTCATCAATAATTTTTATCTCAAGATTTTGTGCTTTATTGTATTTACTTCCTGGATTTTCACCTGCTAATAAAAAATCAGTAGACTTAGAAATGCTGTTTGTGGTAATACCGCCATTTTTTATAATGATATCTTTAAAATAGCTTATGCTTTTTGATAATACTCCAGTAATTACAATTTTTTTGTTTTCAAGTTTTGAAAAATTATTAGGAGATTAAATGATTAAAGAAGAACTTTTAAAAAATGCTAAAAAACTTCACTTAGATACTCATGAAG
>JAEDOY010000008.1:0-26772 GCA_016432935.1 Benedenia humboldti
CATTAATAGGATCTACATTGTTTTTCCACAATATTAATTTTTTCTGTTTTAAGCTTACTATTTTGCTCTGAAATTTTAAACTTGATTAAATAATAAGCTCCAAAGCAGATTGCAATTAAAATGATAGAACTTATAAATAATCATATTTTGCGTTTTTTTTAAGGTGAAGCAATTGATATCCTTTTAAATCCTTCAATTGACTTTATAACATTAGTTCTTATGAGTTTAATAGCGTCTATATCAAAAAAGTATAAAGGCAAAATATTATTTTTAAGCTCTTCAATTTCAATTTTTAAAATTACTTCACCATCAGATGGGTCTAAAGTTTTTCTAGTTATTTCTTTACTTAATGTCAATGAAACATTATCAAATACTGAATTTAATGAAAAATTTAACTGTCTTTGATAATGTCCTTTAAAACTATAAGGTATATTATCTTCTTGTGAAATATCTTTGCCATAACCCTTAATGTATTTTTTTCTTGTCGAAATCATAATATAAAAATCATTTACTTTAATTTCTCCAATAAAGTATGGATTAGTCTTGACTCGATAGACGTTTAAACAATTTTCTTTATCAACTTTTAAATCAAAATATGTTTTTAAACTTGAAGCTCCTGATGTACTGACATTCATTGTTTTTAGATCAATATCGTCATATCACTCATGATCGACACCAGGATCAGCTGAATAATAAATTTTACCCAATACAGAATTATCTCTATATCTACTAGGAGTCATGGGCAGTACATAAACATAAGAATAACTTACATCTGGTTTTTTATCGACCAACTTGTTAATGATATTGCGGCCAATTTTCATATATGACAAAAGTGGAAAGCCGCTTTTTTTCTGAACTGTGAATTTTTACAATGCTATCAAAGCGGAAAACTTCACCAAAAATCCCGGCACTGTCTTGATTTATTTTATTTTTGCTTAAAAATATTGCTTTGTGCCAAATTGGGCGTGTCGATGAAAAAGCATTGTCTCTCTCTTTTGTATAATGTGTGGAATACATATCTGCGCGCACTACAATTTGATTGGTTTTTTTAAGGGAAATACCATTAAACTGTGAAAAGTGAAGTTTATTATGTATATTAGAATTATTGGTATATTTAGGGGAAACTATCTTATCAGCATAATAACTATAATTCGGGTCATTATTTACTTGTATATTTGGATAAGACATGGTTTTTACAGCTGCATTATCATAAAGAACTTCTTTATTTTTATTACTATAATCATTTATTTCTAAATTATAAACATCCTTAGCTGCTGATCCGTCTAAAGTATATGAACCTCCTTCATAATAATTAGAATTTAAGTGGTAGTCAATTGTAGAGTGAGAATAAGTTAAAAAATAGTGGTGTTTAATATGCAATTACTCTTGCATGATGTGGTGAGGATAAAGATTTAATATCATTTAAGCAAAAAGTAGTACTAAAAAATTATTGATAGCTTCATGCTTAGTGCGATAAAAAGTCGATCTTGAATACTTTTTTGCATACCAATCATCTGGTACAATTTCTCTATTTAAAAACTCATTAACAATGATTTCGTAGTGATCACGATTAAGAAGGCCTAAAACTATTTCAAAGGTAGACACACTTTTAAAAGTTGCTGATGTATTCAACTTTGCTACATCAGAAACATTTATTAATAAATCATTCGCCTTTTTATTAAGTAGTTTAACTCTTTTATAGATTAAGCAAACTTCGCTGACTAAGGCTCTTTTTTCGATAAAAGGGATTTTATCTAATAAATCTGTTTTCATAACACTACTTTTTTTATAATATAAATACACAACAAATTATTTAATAAAATTTTTAACAAATGATTTTGTTAAATAATAAATATATAAAGTATCAAATAATTTTATCGGAGCCGGCACTTCTTAAAATCCTTAATAAAAATTACTTAAAAAGTCTTAATTTTGTATCAATTTCATACATATGGTAATTATGTAACTATTATCAATAAATTTAAAATAAAGATATATAATAAATTTGCAACTAAATCAGATGTATGAAGAAGGAATGGGTTGAAAGTGCCCAACTGTCCCAGCAACCGTATAGTCGGATCTATCTCATACAAATATTACTGTGGATGATCTGAATACAATCTTCTTTTCTTGTAAACAGCTCATAGAGTTGCTTTTATAAAGGAAAACATGAGGAAAAAAATTATTTTTACTATTAGTGCCCTAGTTTCAATGGCACCTGTTTTAAGTGTAATTTCTTGCACTAATATAACTTCTAATTCATCAAATCACAAACCAAATCAATCAATTTATGATGTTAAAGAAGATGGTCTTTATGTATTAAAAAAAGAATATAAAGGAACACTTTTAAATAATTCCACTTTAAAAGATAAAAAATTAGTAAGTGGAGACAAAATTCAAATTAATGAGCCTTCTTCACTCTATGCCCTTGATAATTCTGTGCAATTAGGAAATGGCGATTCTGTTTACATGTTATATAACACCCATGAACATGATGGCCTTTCACCAATTAATTTTACGGATACTGTCTTTTTAGATGATACGTCCATCATGGGTACATCAGACATTACTGATATTAATAAAACCTTAGGGAATGTTGTTACAAACATGGCTGGAAGTAGCCATACATATATAAAATTTGATAAAAGTCAAGAGGGCAATCAAGGGATTTTAAATAAATATGCAGGGGGCCAAAATAACCACATTGTTAAAACAAACCCTTTCCATAGTGATGCAGATTTTCAAAAGGCGGTTGAAGCTTTTGCGCAAGCATATGTAAAATATCCAGATATGGTGCAAGCAGTTTTAAGATATTATGGTTTAAAAACCTCGCCTGAAAAAGATGGCCATTATGCTAATGATCCTAACATTAGAAATGGGGCCAGCCATGGTTTTGCACCAGTTTTTTCAACAACGCCAGTCTTTACTTATCAACAAGTGGCTAATAATGCTATTAAAATTACTTATCATGGAGATGAACACTTTGCTTTAACAGCTGGTCATTTTGTAATTAAAAAACAAGCTAAATATATTAATTATGGATCTTTATCTGTTGGTAGCCCTGCAGAATGAAGCTCATATTACAACTATAATGAAGCTAAATATGTTGCAACTAAAAAATTCAATTAAAGAAGGTGATAAATGGAAAAATTAAAAAGTGTTTTTTCAGTCAAGAAAATAACTGTCCCTAGAATTGCTATTCTAGGAATTTTTCTGGCACTTTTAATTGCTCTTAAATGAGCTTTAGGACCCATACCAGGTCTTGAGTTAATTTCTTTTGCCTTTATTTTTTTAGGTATTTTTCTGCCCATTTTTGATCTTGCATTATTAATTGCTAGTTTTAATATTTTAGTATTAGTTGTTTATGGCTTTGGTTCATGATGATTAATGTATTGAATTATTTGACCTATGGACGCGTTTATTTCTAAAAGTATTTCTAAATTCACCAAAAATAAATATATTTTTGCATTGTGAGGTTTTATTGCTGGAGCTTCTGTATTTTTCTGATACTTTTTATCTGATTTGTTATTTTTTGGCAATGGATACGCAATTTTAAATATTATTTCTGCAATACCAATTAATGCAATTGAGGGACTAACTACAATGATATCTTGTCTTATAATAGCGCCAATGCTGGCTAATGTTTTTAATGACTTTAAAGGAAGGTTTTGACCCAGTTCTAAAACGTGAGAATTTGCTAAGAACAAACATCCTAAACTTAATATAGTTATGGTTACAATTTTAGTCATTGCTGCTATTTTGGGCATTATTTTACTCTTTGTTTATAATGATGTCTTTTTAGACTTAAAAAATGCTTTAATTCCTAGAAATCACAATAAAATTCCTGGAGGTGGTTATGATCCTGTTAAAAAATAAGATATTAAAAATTGGTCTACTGATGGGAACGGGGTTACCTTTTATGACTGCGACTTCATGCGGAAATGTAGATCAAAAAGTGGTCCCTTCACCGACTCCAAAACCACAAGAGAAAACCTACATTCAAGAATATTTGAACTTACCAGCAAGCGCTTTTTATAACCAAGATGGTATAAAGGTATTAAATGGTAATTTTTACAATTCACTTCTAGATAAAGGTAAGCACTATTTTCAAGATAATTATCTTATTTTTGCCATTATCGCCAATAATAGTGTCTATGCAGAAATAATTAATTATCAACCTCATGAAAAGGCTATTGATGCTGCCAAAAGAATGTCTCATATAGCCTTTAAATATCACAATGTTGGTTTAGCACTAGGTGCCTGAATTCAAACTTTTAAAATTAAAACTGAAAAAGGTTGAAGTGGTTGACAACATGGAGAAGCGCAAAGTAAAAATTATGGAGACTTTTATCCACTATATGATGTCAATCATGTTTATGCTTCTTTGGGGATATCAAACTTTAGGACTGAAGCTCAAGATATTTATGAAGTATCTTATGATCATAATTCTTAATAGTTAAATAAGCAAAGTGAAAAACTTTGTTTATTATAGTTTTTTATTAAAATATAAATCTTTGTGTATAATTAATAAGCACTAAAAAGCAAACATATCGCGGAGTAGAGCAGTTGGTAGCTCGTCGGGCTCATAACCCGGAGGTCACAGGTTCAAGTCCTGTCTCCGCAACCAAGGTCCAGTGGTAAAGTGGTTAATACGCCTCCCTGTCACGGAGGAGATCGCGGGTTCAATTCCCGTCTGGACCGCCATGGCTCTGTAGCTCAGTCGGTAGAGCAACGGATTGAAGCTCCGTGTGTCGCTGGTTCGATTCCTGCCGGAGCCGCCATATCATCTTTGATGATCAAATATTACACACAGCTTCTAAGCACTATTGTGCTTTTTTTAGTTTTTATTTCTATATAATTTTGATGAAAGTAAGTATGAAAATAGGGATTTTTATTGATATTGACGGCACACTGTGTAATAATCAAAAACATGTTTCTAACTTTGATCAAAACATGATTAACAAAATTGGTAGTAATCCAAAATTTTTAGTTTACTTAATTACTGGAAAATCCCTTTTTAATACAATGAGTTATTATAAATTGTTAAATTTAAAAACCAAGCTAATTACTTCTACAGGACAAATAATTACAAATCCTTTTTTAGAAAAAGTAGTTCAATCTGTTTTTACTAAACAAAATGATTTTATAAATATCAGCAGCTTTTTAAAAAACAAAACACTTTTAACTAACTTTTTAATTGAAGTAGAAGAAGGACAGTATTTTATGCAAAAAGTTGAACATAGTAATTTAAGTTATATTGTTGCTAATAATAAGAATATTTTACTCTATCATCAAGATATGGTCATCAATAATATTATTGGTTCTTACTTTGAGTTACAAAATATTAAATTAAGTGAATTAAAAAAATTGGTGATAGAAATAAATAAAAATTTTCCAGGTTTACAAGCCAATTATTGACACACTGTAAACAACCCTTATGTTTTACAAATAAGACCTTATGGCATTGATAAAGGTAGTGCTTTGGCATATGTTAAACAAGTAGATCAGTTAGATAAAACTATTGTATTTGGTAATGGGCAGGCTGATATTCCAATGTTTAAAAAAAGCGATATTAGTTTTGCTATGAAAAATTCATTTACTGAAGTTAAAAATTGAGCCACTGATATTGCCAAGAAAGATAACAATAACTCAGGCGTGGGTTATGAATTAGAAAAAATTTTAAAAGGCAAAAATACTAGTTTTTATTAATAAATTTATTATTTTTTAATAGCACCGAAAAATGATTTGATGTTATTTTAGTTTTAATCATGTTTATAATAAAAGTGAAGTAAATATTAAAATAATTGAAAGAATTTTGCCTTGAAAGTTATGAGGTTAGTAACATATGATACTAGATGAAAGAACTATTGACAAAATTATTAGAGATGAAATAAATATTGAAAATACTTTAGAGATAACTACTAATCGTAGAAATATTTTAATTGTAGAAGGTAAAACTGATCGTGAAATTATCGAACGGATTGCATATCACAATGATTTGCATCTAAATTTTGATATTGTAGAAATGAATGGTGTGTCTAACTTTCAAAAGCTTTATGATGTTTTTGAATCTCAGAGCTTGCTCCATGTTCGTTATTTAACTGATAATGATAAATCTGCTAAAAGATGAATTGAAAAAAAATAAAATAGACCACTCTCATGTCATTACTAAAAACCTTTATAAAAATGTAGAACCCGATATTAAGGAAATTGAAGAATTTGTTACTAATATTGCTCATAATAAAAATCACCCTCTTAAAAGAGGTTATTACAAAATATTTGAAATTGAAAAAATATTAAATACTTAATCAAGGTAATTGACGAAGCATTTAATAATCATGGTTTTATAAAAATGTCTTCAGTAACTCAGTAATTGATAAAAATATTCAGTTAACTACATCTTCAAATATTCAAATGCTGTTTTCAGTCATTAGTTTTAATTGTTTGCGAGCAGAAGTTGAGTTAGCATGTTTTATAGTATTATAAAATTTTTAATTTTCTTTAACTTCCTCTAGTTCTTTTTTTATTGTGTGTTTTTAACTTTTTCGAAACATGTTTAATATATGATTAGGGCACATTAAAAGCTATCTCTTTCTCATGAAAGACATAAGAGTAAATATCTACTGTAAAAGATTCAAATCTAATGCACATATTAACGATTGCGCTAGTATGCAAATAATCAATATTTTCTTTGGTATTGGTTGGTAATTTGACTAACTTTTGGGTTAATTCATAAATTTCTCTTAAATTTTTAATATATTCACAAACTAAAATTTTATATGTCATTTTGACTCTCTTCTTTAATAGAACTACGCATGGCAATCATCATTGCATTGTCTGTGGTAAAACGCATTTCTGGAATAAGAGCATTTTTATGTATTTTGCTAAATTCTGTTCTCAACAGAGAATTAGCAGAAACCCCTCCTCCTAAAATAATTGATTGAGGATTGTGTAATGCGATTGCCTTTTTAGTTTTGTAAATTAGATCATTGACAATTGCTGCTTGAAAATTACTGGCAATATATGGAATATCAAGAGTTTTATTTTGCAAGTTTTTCTGATTTATATAATTTTTTACTTTAGTTTTTAAACCAGAAAAAGAAAAGTTTAAATCATGACTTGATTTTAAAGCAAAAATATTATCTACGAGTTCCGGCTGATAGGAGTTATCAATAACAGGCCCACCAGGGAAACCTAATTTTAAAGCTCTGGCTACTTTATCATAAACTTCACCAGCTGCGTCATCTTTAGTTTGGCCCAATAAAGTAATATCATTAATACCTTCAACTTTTCATAGTTGAGTGTGTCCTCCAGATGCAATAAGAGCAATAGCTGGATATGTAATCTTGTGTGTAAAAGCTACAGCATAAATATGAGCATACATATGATTAATGGGTTTAGCAGGAACACCTAGCCCAATTGCTAAAGCTTTAGAAAAAAGTTTACCCATATGCAACGATCCAATTAGCCCTGGTTCATTAGTATATGCTACATGATCAAGGCCTTTAAGGTCTTCTTTTAAAACTTCATCAATTACTTTTATAAAACGATTAAAATGACCCCTTGCTGCAAACTCCGGAACAGTGCCACCAAAATTTTTATGAAATTCAGTTTGGGAATATGACCATTCTTTTACAATTTTATTATCTTCAAATAAAACTACAGAAGTGTCATCATGAGAGCTTTCAATTGCAATAATTTTCATTCTAACCTACCTTTGGTTCCTTCAAGTAATCAGCTATAACTTGATTATTTTTATTAAAAACACTTAAATAATTAGAAGTGTTTTTAATAAAATCGTTGATATTTAATTCAGAATTTTTTTGATGATCTACAATTTTTATTTCAGGTTGTGGAAAGTTTTTATAAAATGATTTGCCACCTTTAGCATCAATATAATATTGGCCAGTTTGACCACCAGATAAAAAGTCTAAAGAAGAAGCAACATAAATATCTATTTTTAAAACTTTAGCTAGTGTATTAGCAAAAATAAGTCCAGCTCTGACACCCATAAAAGACCCAGGACCTTTAGTAACATAAATTTTTCTTAATTCCATGTTAGAAATTTGGTTTTTGACCATTAATTCTTGAAAATCCTCTGCTAAAACATCTGATTTAAATTTAAATTTTGCTTTAAAAATAAAATCTTTGACTTGATCATTTTTAATTAAAGCTATTAAATAAGATTCTAATGTGGTTTCAATTAATATATTCATATTTTTATTATAGGCCTAAGTTAATTTTTTTAATTGATTGTCTTAAATCTTAAATTTTTTTAGCCTCTAAATAATTAATTTTTTTACCTATGCTTGATCATTTTTTTTCATAACCTGTCATAAAATTGTTTTCAACAAAATCACTATTATGTAAATCAGTAGTCAATTCACAGATGATTCAATTATTTTCTTGTAAAGATTCCAGAGAATAGTTAAATAAAAAATCATTATCAGTTTTGAATTTTAAAATCCCATCTTTAGATAAAACTTTTTCATAAATATTCAAAAAAGCTTTATATGTTAAACGTCTTTTCTCGTGTCTAGCTTTTGGTCAAGGATCAGAAAATGTTAATCAGATTGTCTTAACTTTGCCTTGGAAAATATCTGGCAAATTTTTAATATCATCTAAAATCATAAAAAAGTTTTTTAAATTAAGGTTTTGACTTTTTAATGCAGCTTTAGCCGCTACGGTAGCATACTTTTCTACACCTATGTAATTTATATTAGGATTGGCTTGAGCCATTTCAGTAACCATTTCTCCTTTGCCCATTCCTAACTCTAAAACAGTGTTTTTATTTAGTAAATAAGGATATGTTTTGATTAGTAAGCCAGACGAGTCAATAATTTTTAAAGCTTTTGGATTGTTTCTTATACGCATGCTAATATTTTATATAATATATTGATGATTAAAAACAAATTTTTAAAAATAAGTTTAGTATCAGCAGGGGGCTAATAATAGGTGGCTCTATTACTTTTTCTTTTATTTGAATAATTCCTAGATTAAATCAAGACAAATATCAAAATATACCTGTTTTAGAAAAAGGTAGAGCTAAAACTACTTCTCAGTCTGATTTTCCTGTTGAAGTAGATCTTTATGGATACTCTATATTTAATAAAAACCTATTAGTTTTGGATCAAAATCACCTTAACCAATTAGCACAAAAAATTAGTAACACTTCTTTTTTTAGGACCAGAATTGGGCGCAATTAAGCGTATAGCTATAAATGATCCGAGATTGGCGCCATCAAACGCTAATGGCGTTTATTATCCCGGCACTTTGGAAATAAGTTTAAATACTACCGGTGTTGAGTCTAATATTGCTAAAGCTTTTACAGAAATAGGTATTGCTCAAAATGTTTTATCTAATGGCTATAATAGTAAATTGCAAGACATCATTGTCGCTTATTTGTATGATGTTATCACGAATATGGGCATCATATCTTTTTAACGTATGCGGGTAATCCATATTTAAAAAGAAACAATACCACAGACAATTTGTACGGTGTTGGGCAAAATGGAGAAAAAGAAAAGTATTTTTATAATAAAGAGTTTGTCAAAAAGTTCCAAAATATTTTCCAATATAATGTCACAACCAGTCCCAAGGTTTTGGTACTAATTATATTTATAATTACACTCCCAAACAGTTATATGAAAATGCAAAAGGACCAAAAAATATACTTCCTCATCCCCAATTTACTAATAGAGTGATCTTCGTTGCTCCTAAAAATAAAAGAGGAAACATTTTGCCGAATTATGTACAGTATGTACAACAAAATGAATTGACATATTTATACTCTTTAGATGAACTTTTAACTAGAAAAATGCTTTTAAGTTCCTAACCACAGACTCAAATTTTAATAAATATGATGACTGGAGCAGCTATTAAGGACGCTTTAATAGATTATGGTTACACAAAACCCATTAGCCAAAGCGATCAAAAAAAATTAATATTATTTACTAACACCACAGAAGATTTAGCTAAATATGCTTCTCCTAGTTTAAATAAAGGAGATATTAATTTATCTTTAAATTATCAATATAAAATCAGCAATAATTTTTTTAATGATGATCCGTTTTTAAAACAGAAAAATGATGTGGCAAAAAATTATATGAGTCTTGTAGCTAAGTCTACAGGAGCTTTTAAAGATTGTAATTTAAGTTTTATTAGTCATTTAAATAATTTAAAAACTCAAATTACAGATTCTAGAGTGTGAGGAAATCCAAAAAATCAGATAAAGATAGTATAATACTTAATGGTTATTTACCTAAATTACCTAATAATAATTTTGAGTTTTTAAGATATAAAGATAATGGTCAAATTAAAAAAATATCTCCTATTAAACTAGGTAATAACAAAAATCAAGGATTTAGATACAAAAATATGTTATTTGGCGATAACAGCCAGGAAAATAATGTTAATAAAAGTCGTTACTGAGTTACATCCAACTATACTTTAGCTAAAAATTATGCCAATAAAGAATTATTGTTCTTTAATGTTAAGAATAATAAGATTATTAATGTAAAACCATTGACATCTTCTCGAGGACAAGTTAAAGATATAAACAACCTAACATCAGATGAAAAGATTGCTGGTGTAGCCGCTTCATACAGAGTTAACGATCCTTACAATAATATTTTTTCCACAAGATAAAAATGGCTGAAGCGCTAAAAGTAATGGTAATTTTGTAGTCATAAGTTCAGATAGCTTTAACTAAGGAGACATTATGCCAATCAAAGATAATATTAATAGATTAAAAATCAATCAAATTATTAATGTGCAGGCTTACAAATATGATGGAAAACTTTATCGTCAATGAAATGGAGCTAAAGTGATTGAAGTTGCTCCCAATCGTTTAATACTTTTTATGTATAAAAGTAAAGTTTTAGAATCTAATGACCAAAAATGGGTGGTTAGAGAGCCTATGATATGATATTTTCCTAGAAAATCTTTTTTTAACACCACAGGAATGATTAGAAAAAGTGGAACTCATTATTACACCAACATTTCTTCTCCTCCTATTTTTGAAGATGGAACTTTAAAATTTATAGATTTTGATATTGATGTTAAGGCCTATCCTTTTGAAAGAATCAAAGTAGTGGATAAAGTGGAATTTGAAAAACATACTCAGCTTTATCATTATCCCAAAGAATTGATCCTAAAAGTTCAAAAAACTACTAAAGAAGTTATTAATAAAATTAAATTTAAAGAAGATATTTTTGATAATGATGTTATGAATACTTTTATCACTTCATTAGTTGATCAAAAAGAGTTAGCTAAAAAGTTTTTAAAGTTTAATTTTGATTAACCTAGCAGTTTTTTTATTTATAATGGTTTTATGTTTAAAATAGGTAATGTTACTATCAATGGAAAAATTATATGTGCCCCTATGGCAGGCATCACCAATAGAGCTTTTCGAAAGTTAGTAAAGGCTAATGGAGCAGCTTTGGTGTATACTGAAATGACATCTAATATGGGTCTTAAATATAAGTTCTGATAAGACTTTAAATCATGCGTCAATAGATGCCGATGAAAGCCCTGTTGCTATCCAAATTTTTGGTGGTGAAGTAGAAGATTATGTAAGGGCTGCTAAATATTTTGATCAAAACTCAAATGCTGATATTATAGACATTAATATGGGTTGCCCTGTCAAAAAAGTAGCCAATAGATCACAAGCTGGTTCTTCATTATTAAAAACTCCAGAAAAAATTAAAGATATTATTGAAAATATTGTTAAAGAAGTTCGCAAACCACTTACTATCAAAATAAGACTTGGTTGAGATGAAGATGACTTAACTTATTTAAAAGTAGCTAAAATTGCTGAGCAAGCAGGAGCGGCAGCAATAGCAGTGCATGGTAGAACCCGAAAACAAATGTATACTGGGGGGAAATGCCCATTGAAGCAAAATCAAGCAAATAAAGGATAGTGTCTCAATACCAGTGATTGGTAATGGTGATGTGACTTCTCCTGAATTAGCTAAAAAAAATGATTGAAGAAACCGGTGTAGATGGGGTGATGATTGCAAGAGCTGCTAAAGATTACCCATTTATTTTTAAACAATGTAATGATTATTTAGAAACCGGTTCATATAATGAAAAAATATCATTAACTAATATGGTCAAAGAGGTTCAAAATTTTTATCATGATCTATCTTTAATCAAAGGCCCTATTATAGCTTTTAAAGAAATAAAAGGTATTGCAGCTAATTGATTGTCTAAATATACAGGAATTAAAGAGGAGAAAAATTTAATTGTAAGATCTCAAGATCTTGAAGAATTTAATAAGCGTCTTAATTTGTTGATAAAATAAAGACCACCAGACAAGCCACTTCTTGATGCGGCTGCTTCGTTTCCGACCTGACCGAGTTACTAGGTTTGCTTTCTGATGGCTATATTATTATATACTAAAACTCAAACCCTTTGCGAGCCTGAACCCCTTCATTAAAATAATGTTTTTGTGGATCAAAAAAAGTAATAAGGTTAGCAATATCTTTTAACTCTTCTGGCAAAGAATGGCCCGATATTAAAACTTCTTTTGGAGATAATTTTTTAAGAAAATCAGCTAACATTTTGGCTGTAAACATCATAACTGTTTTATCTTGTAAATCAATAAATTCGTCAATAATAATAACATCATATTTATCTTTATTTAGCAAAATGTAATTCATGCCAATTTGAAAATCAGATTTAGTTTTTAGTTTTTCCTCATTATTCATTTGAATAACAAATTTAGTATTTTTTTGAAAAGATTTAAAGTCATCAGCAATATTTTTTAAATATTCATTTTCATTTGAATCTCGACCTTTTAAAAAACGATAATAAGCTAGTTTAAAGCCTGCCCCTTTTGCCCTTAGTAAAGAACCATTTAATGTTGATGTTTTGCCTTTGCCTAACCCATAAAATATTTGTAACATAATCAAATTATATAGACATTTTGACAGCTTACTTTATAATTTTATTATGAATTTTATATCTATTTTTAGAATGCAAACTAAGTTGGATGCATCTATTGAAAAAAAACATAATGTAAATCCGCAAGATATAATTGAGGAAAAGATTTTAGCTTTGATTGTGGAAGTCACAGAATTCGCTAATGAATATGCCCCTTTTAAATATTGGAAAAAAAATAAAAAAATTGATAAAGATAAATTAATTGAAGAATTTGTTGATGGTATTCACTTTTTTGTATCTTTAGGTTTATTTTTAAAGATTGATCCAAAAATTAAAGCCATAATCACTTCAGAAAATAAAACTATTCAGCTCTTAAATACTATTGAAGAAATCATTAATTTAAGAAAAAATTTTAATGGTAAAAATTTACAAAAGGCATTTGGTATTTATATGGGTAATGCAGAATTATTGAATATTTCTGAATCAGAAATTAATCAATATTATTTACAAAAAAACAAAATAAATTTTCAAAGAATAAAAAATAATTATTAACTAATTTTAAAAATTTATAACAATATTTTCAACTTTGCTTTACTATATAATAAGTTATTCAAAATATATATACAAGGAGAAGTATGAAATTAATTTATTCATTAGGAGCTATCACATCTATCGGATCAAGTGTCGCAGCCACAACATTAGCTCAACCACAAGATAATATAAAAAATTATCAAAATGCCCCATCAAACTATCATGATGTAGTTACACCTGTTGGTGAAGATGATTTTAAAATCCAATGAGATTTGACATTTAACTCAGATGAAACTAACTAATTAGCTAGTTTTAATGGCGAAGGACAAGTGGTTAATGGCTATGCATTTTATAGCTACACCACTGGTGAAAACGCAGTCGCTAAAGATCATGTGAGTTGATATCAGCAAATGAGTCATAGACTTAAGAAAAGTGGTATTGATACTGTATATCATCAAATAGTTTATGATATGCTTGATAAAGATAAATACCCTCTTTTCTTAAAAGAGGTTCAAAACGATTTAAATACACATGGACATCGTGCCTTTCAAATTCAAATTATTACTACTTATTGAGGCGGAGCTTTTGTATTAAGACATAATTTAATGTCTATTAAAGCTGTGTTAATTTAAGTTTAATTAAATTTTGTAAAAAAAAAGAGATATGTCTCTTATTTTTTTAATATAAATTAAATACCACATTTAAGTTGTGCACCACAATTGGTGCAAGTGTGACATCCGCCAAGATCTTCAACTGTTCCTTCTTTACAAATAGGACATAAATTACCTACTTCTGTCCCCACTTCACGATCTAATTTGTTACCGGGAACATTAGCATTTTTTTCTTGAATGGCTTCTAAAGTGTTTTCAGTAGTATCTCCAACTGGTAATTCTTCTTCAGATTTAACATCATCTTTAGAAATGGATAAGACTTGGGCATCACGGGAACCATCAACATAAACTGTTCCTCCTTTAGCTCCTCCATCATAAAGACGAGTATAAATTTTTTCTACTTGTTTAACTGTATACCGTTTAGGAGCATTAACAGTTTTTGAAATAGATGAATCTATTCATCGTTGAATAGTATTTTGCATGTCAGCATGCTCTTCAGGAGTTAAATCCATTGATGAAACAAAAATATTTGGTAAAGGAGCGTCTTTATCTAAGTTTTTAATACGACGATATTCTGACACAATTTCTTGGTCTACTTCCATAAATTTACCAAGTCTACCTGAACGATAGTATTTAAATGCAAAATAAGGTTCTAATCCCGTAGAAACTCCAGCCATAGTTCCTGTTGATCCAGTTGGAGCTATAGTTAATAGGTGAGAATTACGTAGTCCTCCATGTTTTTTAATAGCTTGTTTAACTACATTTGGCAGAGTTTTAATGTATCCAGTATTTAATAAATTATCCACAGTTGTCATAAAGGTAAAAGTACCTTTTTCTGTAGCTAATTCAGCTGAAGTTAAATAAGCTTCAGTGGCAATTGTTTCAAATATTTTATCAACTACTTTAAATGATTCTTGAGAGCCATACTTCACGCCATGTCATATTAATAAATCATGAAGACCCATGACTCCCATACCAATTCTACGCTCACCCTTAGCTTGTTTTTCATTGGCATCTAAGAAGTATGGTGTAGCATCAATAATATTATCTTGTAGTCTTACAGATGCTTTAACAGCACTTTTTAGTTTATCTCATAAAATATCACCAGTATTTTTATCAACCATTTTAGCTAAGTTAATTGCTGATAAATTACATACCGAATATGGTGCTAGCGGCTGTTCGCCACATGGGTTTGTACAAACAACTTTTTGGAAATATGCTTTAGCATTTGTCATTTCATTAGCTCTATCGATAAAGAACACTCCTGGTTCTGCAGAATATGTAGCACAGAAATTAATTAAATCTCACATTTCACGAGCCTTAACAGTATGATAAACCTTAAGTGGATAACCCATTTTTTCTCAAACTCTTACATCTCCAATAGTATGTCATTCGCGATCATAAAATTCTTTTTGTCCTGAAGTCATATTTTCAATATCAGGGAATTTTAATTCGTATTCTTTATCTTGCTTAACCGCTTCCATAAATTCTGCGGTAATACCAACAGAGATATTGGCTCCAGATAAAAATTCAGGGAAAAACACTTCATATTTCCCGCCAACTTTAATAATACTTTGGGCCTTTCTTAAAAGTTCGGCATCCTTGGTATTAGCAATGACATCTTCATATATTTTTCTTTGAAAATTAGTTAAAGGTTGTAATCTTAATTTTTCTTGGGCTAATCTTTTTATTAATTTATGCTCAAAGTTTTCAGAAATTCATTTTAAAACTTCTGGCTTTTGCATTTTAGAAATAATAAATTCTAAAATATCAGGGTGTCAATCTTGCAACATGATCATTTGTGCCCCACGTCTTGAACCACCTTGTTGAACTAAATCAGTTAAAGTGGCCAAATCATTTAATCAAGAAACTGCTCCTGATGATTTACCACCTACAGTTTTAGCGATAGTTTCTTTAGGACGAAGTGTTGAACCATTAGTTCCAACCCCACCCCCACGAGACATAATTTCCATAACTTCTTGACGATGTTGGGAAATACCTTCACGAGAATCTTTAGGCATAGGCATAACAAAACAATTAAAATATGTTACCTTAGTGCCAGAACCTGCACCATATAAAACACGGCCAGCTGGAACTATATTTAAATCAGAGATTTGTTGTACAAATTCTTTTCTAACTTCTTCATTTTCTGATCTTCCTAAGAAGTTACCAACTCTTTCTGCAATTTGTTCATAATAAATTTCTAAAGGTTTAGACACTTCAGAAATAGGTAATCTTACCAAAGACCCATTTGGTTTATAGCTAGGATCAATTTGACCAGCGTATTCTTCTTCAACTTCAATTAGAACATGTTTGTCACTCTTTTCTCTTACATAACCCATACCTAAAGTAGGAAATTTTGGGTCTGGCTTAATTTTAGCAACTACCAAGTCATCTACTTGTAATGTTTTAAGGGTTAAATCTTTTTGTGCATAACGATCTAACATAACCAAACGCGAAATACCTTTATGGGTAGTTTTCATATCATTTCTTACTGGTGAAATAAGTGGGAAATGTTGATTTATAACTTCATTTAATTTATCAATTTGATTTTGTGAATAATTTATTTTCATTGTGCTCCTTTAGTATATTTATAAACTGCAAATTTTGTATGATTTTTAACTAGTTGTTTTTCATAATGACTTAAGTCCCAATTTAAGTGAACATCTCCGGGATAATCATGTTTAATATGGGTGACGATTAATTCATCAGCTAAAGTGTAAAAATGCTCGTAAATACTTTTACCACCAGCTATGAATAAATCTTCATCACTTTTTTTAAATTTTTCTAAAAAATGCAATAATTCTTCCTCATTATGAACTTGATAATGTGCATTTTTAACTTTATGTGGTGCTATCACACAAATATTACGACCTTTTAATTTGTTTGGTAAAGTTTCGAAAGTGCTACTCCCCATCAATAATCAAGAATTCATGGTTGTTCTTTTAAAGTGAGATAATTCCTCAGGTATATTTCATGGTAACTTGGTTCCATTCCCAATTAAATTGTTTTTACCAACCGCTACAATAAGCTTAATCATTATACTGCCACCTTTGCTTTGATTATTGGGTGATGTTCATAATTTGCTAATTTAATATCCTCAAACTTGAAATCAGCAATATTTTTAATTTGTGGATTTAGTTCAACAATAGGTTGATCTTTAGGTGTGCGAGTTAATTGTAATTTAACTTGTTCTAAATGGTTAGTATAAATGTGAGCGTCACCAATGGTGTGAATAAATTCTTTAGCTTTTAAACTGGTTGTCTGTGCCAACATTAAAGTTAATAAAGAATAAGAAGCAATGTTAAATGGAACTCCTAAAAAAATATCGGCCGACCTTTGATATAGTTGACAGCTTAATTCACCATTAGCGACATAAAATTGTATAAATGTGTGACATGGTGGTAAAGCCATTTCAGAAACTTCAGGCGGATTTCAGGCGCTGATAATGATTCGTCTGGAAGTATTATTATTTTTTAGTTGATTGACTACTTCAAATAATTGATCTACACCGCCAAAATTACGTCACTGTTTGCCATAAACCGGCCCTAATTCCCCTCATTTTTTAGCAAAATCATTGTCTTTTTGAATTTTATCGACAAATTCATTTATCGTTTCTGAATTAAATGATTTGGATTTTTTATATCTTTCATATGGTCATTCGTTTCAAATCCGAACTCCGTTATCTACTAAGTATTTAATATTAGTATCTCCCTTGATAAATCATAATAATTCATGAACTACACTTTTTCAATGGACTTTTTTGGTAGTAATTAAAGGAAAAGATTTATTTAACGCATACCTTGTTTGAGTACCAAAAACTGATATAGTCCCCGTACCTGTACGATCATCTTTGCTTTTTCCGTGCTTTAAAACATTTTGAACTAAATCCAAATATTCTTTCATAGGACTTAATTATATTATGAAATGACCAAAATTAAATTACTTTAAAATATCATACAAAAAAAATTACTTGCCTAAACAGAAATTTTTAAACATTTCATCCAATAATTTTTCATTATTAGCTTCGCCTGTGATGTTAGCTAAATCTTCTCAGGACTTCCTTACATCAATTATTATTTCATCTGGATTAAAACCAGCATTTAGCCCATCAATAGCATTTTTAAGTGTAAAATCTGATTTTTTTAATAAAGATAGTTGTCTAGCATTAGTGATTAAATTGTGGCTATCAAGTTCAATTTTAGGAATTAAGTTGCTAATAGCATCAATCAATTCTTGAATATCGTTATTTTTAGCTGAAATGTTGATGGCTTTTTTATTATCTTGATTATGAAGATCTTTTTTGGAAAAAACATTTAAATGAACCTTATGTTGAATTAAATCTAAAAAGTGCTGATCCATTTTATGAGATTTAGCTTCAGGATCTATTAAGTGAATAACCAGATCGGCTTCTTGGATTTTTTCAATAGACTTTGCTATTCCTTTTTTTTCTACTACATCTTCTGTGTTATGAATGCCTGCCGTATCAATTAAATGAATAAGGATGCCATTTATTTGCATTTGACCTTCAACCACATCTCTAGTTGTTCCGGGTATGTTGGTAACAATAGCCTTATTCTCATTTATAAGAGCGTTTAATAAGGTAGATTTTCCAGTGTTAGGTTGACCAATAATGGCAACTTTTATCCCTTTTGAAATATATCGAGCATTTTTGGAAATATCTAATACTTTTTGCATTTTATTTTTAACAATTTTTAACTTTGGTAATAAATTCTTTTGAGTCAAAATTTCAATATCATCATATTCAGGGTAATCAATATTAGTTTCAATAATAGCAATAATATTAAGAAGATCAGATTTTAAGTTAGAAATAAAATTAGTGGTCTGACCATCGAACTTTTTAGCAGCTAAGAATGATTGGTTTTCTGTTTTAGCAAAAATTAAATCATGAATAGCTTCAGCTTTGATTAAATCCATTTTACCATTTAAAAATGCTCTTCTAGAAAACTCTCCTTTTTCTGCCAAACGAGCACCATTAACTAAACAGAGCTCTAAAATTTTATTGGAATTGATAGTACCCCCATGAGCGTTTATTTCAACAATATCCTCACCAGTAAAAGAATTAGGTCCTTCGAATCAAGCAACTAAAACTTCGTCGATGTTATGATTTTTTTCTTGAATAAAACCATAAGTGATAGTTTTGTGATCACCAATTGGTCCAGAAAAAATTTTTTTAACTAAAGCAAAAGCTTCCGGTCCAGAAATTCTAATAATAGATATAGGTTGGTTAATTAAACCTGTGGAAATAGCTGCAATTGTATCGAACATCTTATTTATTATACTATGATTAAAAGATAATAAAAGCACCTTAGGGTGCTAATAATTATTTTCTTAATTGAATGCGACGACGCTTTTGTTTCACCAAAATCTGGTGGGTTAAAGTTGTTTCCCCAATTCTTCAGAGAGATCTTACAATGAAGTAAACCTGAAGACCAGCTGTAAAAATTAAGGTTATGAATGTAAAGGCTATCATCATAATGTTTTGAGTCTTATTAGCCTTTTTCATAGCTGCTTTTTGATGAACATTGATTCGGTTTTTATCCCGCCGCTTCGTTAACCATCTAGGGTATATTTGTGAAAGAATATTCGTTCCTCCAGCAATTACTAGAAGTGGTAGATAAACAAACCCACCTTGGAATAATTCTTTATAAGATGTTTTAGCAAAATTTATTCCAAGTCAAACAGTCGCTTTTATATGCTGGTTAGTACCAATAGTCCGCCACATCGCCAAGAAGAATGGCATGGTAATGAAAATAGTACCTAAGGAGCCTAAAGGATTGACGCCAGCTTTTTTATAAAGCTCAGAAATTTCCTGTCGCTTCCTGTTCTCCATCTGTTTGTTACCTTTGTAACTTTCATATCTAGCTTCAATAACAGCTTTTTTTGAATTAAGCTCAGTCATTTTTTGTTGTTGTAAAGTACCTTTAAATGATAATAAGAATGTTATTAATGAAATAATCACAACCACAAAAATAATTGATAAGAATGATTCTCAACCTTGCATAATTGGAAATGCATTAGTTATTTGATCAGTCAATCAAGCAATTGGTCAAACAAATAAACCATAAAAAGGTCCAGCCCCTCTACCCATATCTCAAGCCTGAGATCAAGAGGTTATCGGTTTGTAGTGGTTAGATAAATTAAAGGCATAGTTAGTTTCATTGAATTTTAATTCTTTGGCAAAATCAACAGGTAATTTTTTAAAATCAATTTTCTTAACACCTTTATTTAGATCAAATGCTACATTTAATAAACCATCATGTAATAAACGTACTCCAGCTACATCTTTAATGGCGTGATTTATATTATCTTTATCACTAGTATTATCAATAGTAACATCTAAAGAATTACCAGGTGTAGGGGTTTTTGAAGGAACAGGCAACATATTTACTGGTGAATTACCAAAGTTGTCTTGATAATTTTGTAAAAGTGATCCCATTAAGTTTAGGTTATAAACTTCATTTCAATTTTCTAAATTCATTTTCCCATTTTTGGTTGGAAATAAAGATGTTAAATCAACTGCATGTTTGGAAACTTTATATTGAGATAGGTCTTTTTGAGATACACCAGAAGTATTGGTGGCTGTATTAGAAATTCATTGACCAATGTTGCTAAGGCTGTCTAATTTTATGGTTTTTTTACCATCAGGTTTATCAACAATGGCTCCATCTAAAATTCTTATATACAAATCATTTATGGGTTTTTTATCTTTTAGTTTATTAGGATCAAGAATTTGAACATAATGTTTATCTTTAACATAATCACCAGTTGCATAAGTAAAGTTTTTTAAATAGTTTAAAGACTCAAAATCTATATTAGATGTAGTAATGTTATCAGATTGAACTTTATTAAATATACTTGTGGCTACTAATAAATCACCATTATTATCTTTAAGATATTTTTGAATATTTTTATTTTTATCTTTTTGATAAATTTGAACAATGTTATTACCGCCATTAAGTGCTTCATCTAAACTATAATTTCTTTTAAACTTTTTATTATAAGAATCTCTCATTTCATTAAAAGTCTGTCTATCTTTATCAAAAAGAACCTCATTAACAGGAGTAGGACTAAATATATATATCTTATTACCTTTATCCTTATCAACAGTAATATTAAATCTTGTAATTTGAGGAGAAATACGATTTGGATTGGTAGTAATTTCAACACCTTGACCTACATTGGTGCTAGTTTTGTTGGTGAATGTTTGAACACAGCCCCACATGGAAAAAAAGAATAATGAAAAAAACAAAAATAACCTTGTAAATTTTCAAGTTACTTTTAAATTTTGCTTTCAATCTTTTTTATTGCCATTGGCTTGTGGCCCTTTAAACCATTGATATTGATTATTTGGCATTTTTTTCCAACTTTCCAAGCATTTTCTTAATTTGCTCTTTTTTATTTTTAAAATCCATATTTAAAAATGATTTACGTAAAATAATTACAACATCATATTTCATGTGATAAAAATTCAATTGATCTAAGATAGCTCTTACTTGTCTTCTTTGACGATTCCGTTTAACCGCATTTAAAAAATTTTTCGAAACAGAGATACCCACTTTTAAAGCATCGCTATTTTCTCGGTAATAAATAATTAGGTTATGAGAAATGATTTGTTTTTTTAAACTAATAATTTCTTGAAATTCGTGATTTTTACGAATAACATTTGTTTTTAACATATTTTATTTATCAGAAATAGTAAGTTTTTTTCTTCCTTTAGCTCTTCTTGCTTTAATCACGTTTCTTCCACCTGGTGTTGACATTCTTGCCATAAACCCATGTGTTTTAACATGTTTTCTTTTGTTTGGTTGATAAGTTCTTTTCATTATACTCCTTTATTAAAATATGTATTAATAGTATAGCATAGTATAAAATTATAATATTATTTTCCACATGTAAAAAATTATGTGGGAAACTTTTATTAATCAATATTTATAATGATTTTATGTGTTGATAATTGTATTAAATATTAAATAAAATTGTTTTTATTTGTTGGTTTTAAACACCAATATATATAATTTTTTTATGAAAGATATTAATAAAATTAATGAAATAAATAATAAAACTAATACCGCTTTATTAATCGACTATTTAGAGCAAGTAATAATAGATGAAATGATTTTAAATTCATTTATAAGACAAGTAAAAATTTACGATATTAATAAATACGAAGTTTTAATAGAATTAGAATCAAATGCAGCATTAGATATCATAAAACAAAACTATTTAAAGTATTTTAAGGATGGTATTCATAATATCATAGGAAAAAATTATGACATCAACTTAATGGTTAAAGGTAATCACATTACACCAAGAAGTCATAAAGGTATTTCAACGGATATTTCCAAAAAATATACTTTTGATAATTATATTGAAGGTATTTTTAATAAAGAGCCTATTAATATGATTAAAAGAGCTATTAAAGATCCAGGTGTTTTTTCACCAATTTTTATAACATCAGAATCAGGTTTTGGTAAAACTCACTTATTACATGCAGCTGGCAATGTGTATAGACAAAAAGGTACTAATGTTAGATATGTTGAACCTAATAAATTCACAAAAAACATTATCAATTTTTCAAAACAAGGAGGAGAGGCTTTAACCAATTATATTAATGAACTAAATGAATATGATGTTTTATTATTTGATGATATACAAAATTTAGGAGATAGAGAAGTTACATTGAAGGTGTTATTTCAAATTTTAAATGAGTTCATTATTAATGAAAAACAAGTAGTCATAACAGCAGATAAACACCCTAATGAACTTTCTGGTTTTGAAGCTAGATTTATCACAAGATTTACATCTGGACTAACAACAAATATTGATAAGCCTGAATTAGAAGATTTTATAGCTATTATTAAATTTAAGTTAAAAGATGCTAATCTTTCACCCAATAAATGAGAAGAAGAAGCAATAAAATTTATTGCTAGAAATAATTCTTCATCTATAAGAGCTATAGAAGGTGCTATAAAAAGAGTTAAATATTATCTGGGTGATGGTGATGAAGAAAATATTAAATATACTTACACAGTTATCCAAAATATGTTTAAAGAATTAACGATTGACCCAGCTGAATTAACACCTTTAAGAATTATTAATACTGTCGCAAACTATTATGGAATTAAAAAGACAGATATAATTAACAAATCTAGAAAGGCCAACATTATGATAGCGAGACATATGGCTATGTGACTAACAAGAAAAATCTTAAAATTACCTTACAAGGAGATTGGTAACATTTTTGGAGGAAGAGATCATTCAACTGTAATTTCAGCAATAAAAAACGTTGATCAGAAAATGCATATCAATCAAATGACTAAAATTGCAGCAAATCGAATAGAAACTAAAATAAAGGCTATTACTTAACATTTTTAACAACAATAAAATGCTTTTATAAACAGTCTTTTTATAATGTTTTTCCACATTATCCACATCACTAATAATAATTAACATAAACTAACATTAATATATAAAGAGGAATTATGAAATTAAAATTAAATAAAAATAAATTTAAAAAACATATAGAAAATATATCAAAAGCTTTACCATCTTCAACAGCACTTCCTTCGTTATACGGAATTTTATTAAGAGCTCACGGTAATAACATTACAATGATTGCTTCAGATGGAAATCTTTCTATTAAAGACAAGGTTGAAGTTAGTGAAGATATTGAAATAATAGTTCCTGGAGAAACACTAATACCAGGAAAAATATTTAAGGAAGTTTTCATGAAACAAGATGGTGAAGTAATTTTAGAAGCTAAAAACTCTATAGCTTATATAAATTCACATGACTTTAAGACTGAAATTAACTTACTAAAAGTTGAGGATTATCCGGTAATAAATTTTGAAATTATTGGTAAAGAGGTTAGTATTAATTCAGATAGATTAAGAAAAGCAATTAAAAATGTTTCTTTTGCAGCTGCTGACAATGATCATAGAATTATTCTTAATGGAGTGAATTTAGTAGCTAAAGAAGGTTTGATGAATGTAACAGCCACTAATTCTTTTAGATTAGCTCAAGAGGAAATCCCGATAAATTCTAATAATGAATTTAATATAACCTTACTTTCAAAAAATTTAAGGGATTTTTTACCAAATGACGTAAAAGGAGAAATAATAATTAAAGTTGATAATACTAGAATTTTAACTATTTACGAAAATACCACAATATCATCTAAATTAATTGATGGAGTTTATCCTGAAGTTAATAAGTTAATACCTACTGAATTTAAATATATATTAAAAATAAATGTTAAAGAAATGAATAATGTATTAGAAAAAGCTCTTGTTATGTCAGAAAGCGATAAAAAAGTTATTAATTTAACAATCAACAAAAAAAAACTTTTAATAGAATCAAGAAAGCAAGAAATGGGACAATCAATTTCAAAAACTCATGATTTTGAATATACTGGAGAAGAATTTTCAATCCCCTTTAACGCTCAATTTTTTAAAGATGCTTTATCTAAATTTGATGGAGAAGTTCATATAATGTTCGTTGAAAAAAACAATCCATTTATAATCAAATCATTAACTGATGATAGAATTATTCAACTAATTTTGCCTCATCGTAATTTTTAAGGAGTAAAATGAGAAAGATAAATGAAATATATAGAGATAAAAAAGAAGAAAAAATAATTGTTAAAGGTTGAATGGTCTCTAATAGAGGTAATGAAAAAATTAGGTTTATAAATATTAATGATGGATCTTTTTTTAAAAATTTACAAGTTGTTATAAAAGGAGATATCAATGAAGGTTTAAACAATTTAAGAATAGGTTCAGCTATTGAAGTTAAAGGTAAAATAAATTTAACACCAAATAGTAAGCAAAGCTTAGAGCTTCAAGCTGAAGAAATAAATTATAAAAATGTTGATGAAGATTTTCCTTTACAAAAAAAAGAAATGTCATTTGAATTTTTGAGAGATATACCTCACTTAAGGCATAGAACAAATATTTTTAGAGCTTCATTCAGGATTCGTTCTTCATTAATGTTTGAAATTCATAACTTTTTAAACAAACATAATTTTTTAAATGTAACCACACCAGCTATAACTGGAAATGATGCCGAAGGTGCTGGTGAAGCTTTTTTGGTAGATTCACCCGATGCTAATTTTTTCAATAAAAAAGCTGCCTTAAGTGTTTCTGGTCAACTACATGCTGAGTCATTTTCAACAGGTTTTGGAGATGTTTATACTTTTGGACCAACTTTTAGAGCTGAAAATTCTCACACCAAAAAACACGCTGCTGAGTTTTGAATGCTTGAAGCTGAAATGGCCTATTGAGATAAAATAAAAAGCATTAAATTTTTAGATAAAATGTTAAAAACCATTATTAAAAAAGTCTTAGTTAAGCATGAAGATGTTTTTGAATATTTAGATTCAAAAACACCTGGTTTAATAGAAAAGTTAAACATTTTTTTAAACAAAGATATCAAAATAATAACTTACAAAGAAGCTATAAATAAACTTTATAAATTAAAAGATAATTTTGAAGAACAAAATATTGTGTTTGGTTTGGATTTGGGAACAGAACATGAAAGATATTTAGCGGAAAAAATTTATGCAGGTCCAGTAGCGGTTATTGATTATCCTAAAGATATAAAAGCTTTTTATATGAAAGTGAATAATGACAAAGAAACCGCGGGAGCTTTTGATATTTTGGTTCCTGGAATAGGTGAATTAATTGGTGGTTCTGAAAGAGAAGATGATTATCAAAAACTGGTCACAAGAATCTCAGAAATGAATTTAGATTTTAAAGATTTAGAATGATATGCTGACTTAAGAAGATATGGGCAAAAACAATCTACTGGATTTGGTTTGGGATTTTCTCGTTTGGTTATGTATGTGACTGGAATGGATAATATAAGAGATGTTATAGCTTACCCTAGAACGCCAAATAATTTAAAAATGTAATACCTTAACAGGTATTTTTATTAAGTAATTATTTATCAATGATACAATTTAATAAAGAGGTAAAAATGAAATTATCAATAATTGTACCAATTTATAAAAAATCTAAATATTTGTCAAAATACTTAGAAAGATTATCAAAAGTAAAAAATGAAAATTATGAAGTAATATTCATTGTTGATGCCAACGGTGAAAGTGTAGTTGAAATAATTGAAAAAAATTTAAGCAAAATAAGAGGGTCACACAGACTTATTTACAATTCTAAAAGGGTGGGTAGAACAAATGCTATTGAAATAGGTATTAAAGAATCTTCCGGCGATTATTTAATGATTCACTCTTTGACTAACAAGTTTAAAGAGGAGTTTGTATCTGATTTATTAAAAGAATGTAAAAAGAAAAATTCTGATGTTATTGAATTTAAACCTTATATGTTAAGTCCAATAAGATATAGATGTAAGTTAAGAAAAACATATTATTCTCCTGTCAAAATAGCTGATAATAAAGAAGTCATCGCTTATACATACCCTCTTATTTTTAATAAAGTTTTTAAGTCTGATGTGGCTAAAAAGGCTTTAAAATTACCTTCTATTTCTAGAAAAAACAATAATAGATTTTCTATCGAACTTCTTTATAAAATCATGATTTGTGCAGAAACTTATTCCAATTTTGAATTAACACCTATGAAATCTGTCATGAAAAATGATGAAAAGTTTAATCCTTTAAATGTTGAATGTGAATGAGATCAAATAATAAATATGGAAATTTTTGAGGATTTTTTCCAAGAACTTTTATATGCTAGGTATTTTAGTGATG
>JAEDOY010000009.1:0-21498 GCA_016432935.1 Benedenia humboldti
TTCGTCATTTTTATATTTAATATTGGTTTTAGTAATTTTAACTACTCATTTGTTTTTGCTAATGTTTGAAGTAATAAGTGCTAAAATATTTTCGATTTCTTGTTCGTAAGATTTTTTGGGTTTTTCAAGTTCTTTATATTTGTCTTTAAACATATTTTCAAATTTCATAATTTCTTTATTCTCTTTTTGAGATTTAATTTTAGTAGTTTTTCACTAATAAGATTTAATAAATCTTTGGTTTAACTTGATTGTCCGATGCTTTTGGCAATTTCAACTTCATTTTAATTTGCTCTATGTTTTTTTCTTTATCTTTTCTTGCCTTTTCTAATTCATCATATGTATTAATTGTATTCATTTTAATTTTTCTCCTTTGGGACTATGCCCTTTTTATCTTTCGTGTCACACAAACCCATTGGAGTTGTTCAAGAGTTCCAATTCGCTCGTGCAGCACTAATCTCTTCCATCCGCTAGGGGGATATGAGTCCTTAGGGCTTATCATACCTTGTGCATGGCAAAATAGGCCGTTAGCCTTAGCGGCCTGAAAGCGGCAAAGTTATAAAAGGAGAGCGGTTTATCCATTTGGTTTACTAGAAGGAAAAAAATATTGTGCAGAGTAGCACAAATTTTTAAGGGTGATCACTTCAAGGCAAAGACAGGAATTTACCACATCATGATTTAAAAAATATAATTTTTTATAAAAATAAGGGTAATACTTCTGATAAAAAATTTGAAAATAATAAAAATTTAAATTTATACATTCTTTTAATTGTGCTTCCATATAAATCATTTTATTGCAAAGTAATAACAATTATATGATTTCAAATAAAATTAATTTTGTATTCATAATGAAAGCAGGAAAAATAAGTAACGAAAATTCATTATTTGTTGGTTTAAATGTCCAAAAAAAAGAAATCATCAAAAAAGAAGTAAATAAAGCTCTTAAAGGTGAAACAACCAAAAGAGAAGCTGAACTTACACAAACTATTAGTATTAAGGGCAAAAATGATTTAATCATTAAAAAAAAACTAAAAAAGAGCAAATTTCTTTTAGAGCGCCATCAACTATTAAAAATGCAGCATTTGAGCTTTATACATCATTAAAAGAACAAGTCCACGAAATAAATCAATCAGATCTTTATAATGCTATTTTTAAAGAAGGCCTAAAACATATTTTAGACTAAATAAATTCAGTTTCATTTCAATTTGTATTTAATATATTTTCAAAAATTATTCTAAATGGTTTTGATTTATATGCAAAAATAATTCAAACTAAATACATAATAAATACAATTTAATTTCATCTTATATTCAGTTAAAATTCAAATTATATTTAAAGTGATTTTAAAACAAAGTCAATATGTTTTAAATTGAAAATAAAATATATTCATAATGTATTAGTAATGAAACCAAATTGAATACACCAATAATAATCGTTAAAAAGGAGAATAATGGCAAAAAAAATTGCATTCACAAATAATAAAGGCGGAGTATTAAAAACCACTTTAGTCATTAATACAGCTTCAGTTTTAGCTGAAAAAAATAAGAGGGTTTTTAATAATTGATGTCGAACCTCAGGTTGATGTATCTGAAGCATGAGGGTTTACAGCAGACAATCATTTTCATCATCAAGGAAAAACTTTAACACATGTGTTAAAAAGTGAAATGACAGCAAAAAACGCAGTTAATAATTTATCTAAAAACATCGATGTGCTTTCATCAACTATAGGACTTGGATTTATGGATGTAGATATGGTTAAATTTAAAAAATAATCTCATCTTTAGAAAAAAACTACGACTTTATTATTTTTGATACAAATCCTGGCCTATCACAAATATCATTATTTGCCCTTTTAGAGTTAGACAAGATTATTGTTCCGACTCAAATGGAGCCATATTCAATAAAAGGATTAATAAAGTTAGTAAATGGGTTACAAGAACAAGAACGAAAAGTTGACTTTGTAATCCTCACTTTATATGATGGAAGATCGCTGTTACACAAAAATGGTCTAGAAGGTGTTAAAAAAGCCTTAAAACCTTTCAGAATTAAGGTAATTGAGACGTTTATTAGCAAGTCCACTTTACCCGCGGAAGCAACAAGTATGGCTAGAGCGCCATTATACTTATGAAATAAAAGAACAAAAATATCGAAACAATGTGAAGAATTAGTAAAAGAAGTGAAACTAGCTTCAAAATAATTGCAATTAGTATTCAAAATGAAACCAAATTGAATACACTAATGATAATTATAATAAAGGAAAAATAATGAACATAAAAATTTTAATTATAGTGATGCAATTTTAGTATTTTGAATTCTTGGAGTTTTTCTGTGATTTAAAGGAGCTGATAAAAAAGATAAGAGTTGGGATTGGATCTTTTTTAACTTTAAATCTACTAGGAATACTAATAGCAATTGTTCAAATTAAAAAATGAGATATTGATATTATGGAAAGATTAGGTTATGAAACTAAAAAAAAGTGAAAATTTTTTTTAGTTTTGATAAAAAACAAACATTTATGATTTTTTAGAGAAATACAAAAGAAACCAAGACCAAAAATAAATTATATTGATAATTTATTTTCGCCTAAAAGATTATTTTAGGGATTTAAAATTTTTAGGTTTATAATAAAGTTAATTAATAAATGAAAAGGAAACAGATCACACTTCCCTTCAAATCTATTATATTCTAAAACTTTTTTGGCTATAATAATTTTAGAATTTTTATGTGACAATAGCCTAGGAAAAGGGTTTGATTCTAATCCTGATTTGCGAATTCTGACTTCGCCAAATGATTTAATAATATGCCCTTGATTAGACCAATTTTTTAAATATCTCAAAAGTGAAGTGCGAGGTATTTTGGTTATTTTTCTAATTCAGAAACATTTATTAATTCATGCTTTTTGATTGTTGTAGGATCTTTTTTTTCATTAATTAACTTCATAATTAAATTTTACCAAAAATAACCAATATTATTCATTAATGACCATTTGGAAAATATTTAATTTATAATAATGTTATGAATTTATTTGAAAAAAGATTTATAAAAAATTTTGATCCCAATAAAAAAACTGCTTGATTCTTAAGTAAAAAAAGATTATCAAGGTTTCTAGCATGAGTTTCTTTATTTTGTATTTTAGCTATTTCAGGTTTTTTAATGGTATGGTTTTTAGTCTCTAAAAACCAAGCAAAAATTTACTTATTAGTTATTATTTCTGTAGAAATCTTACAAACTATAATATACTTTTTAATTTATGATAATGGAGCTGCTAATAAATTAAAAAAACAAAATTTTAAAATAAAAGGGATAAAAAATATAGAGCAAGCTCACACTTATTATTATTCTTTAAAACAATCTGGATTTTTAAGATTAATAATTAACGGTTTAATCTTAATAATATTTTTAATTCTTGTGATCTTAGTGTTTTTATAAAAAAATAGGCTTGGTGCCTATTTTTGGTTTTTTTAATATAAATTGTAATTATGTTAAGTGAAGTTCTACAGATGGTGTTATTGGATCTGAAATATTATCGAAATGCAATGTGATTGCTAAATCTACCTGTTTTGATGTAGTATCTCAATCAATTCTAAATTTAGCAGTAAGAGTAACGCCTTTTGTAGGAAGTTTAAAATCTACTTTTAATTTATTTATATCAATTTCCATATCTTTTTTAGCTTTACCTATTGGGTACATTGCTTTTAATGCACCTGGTGTTAGTTTTGAAGTAAATCTTGTGTTAGTTAAATAATCTTCATCTTTTTTAAGTTTATCTTTAGCATAAACAGTTATAGTTTTAGAATCAGTTTTTTTATCTGTATTACTTAACTTAACTTTTACTGAAACTGACATATCTTTCGCATCATATTTTTTGACTAATGAATATGTAGCTGTAACACCTGTAGAAAGTTTTGGTTCCTTAATTTTTAAATCAGTCTTTGTAACCGTATCTCCAGCTTGTTTAGATGCTAAAGTATTTTTAAGACTTGCATCTGTAGTATTTGAAAACATGGTTGTAAATTTCTTCATGTCTGGGCTTAAAGGGTTGCTGTCAGAGTTACCACATGAAATCACAGTTGCGATTGGTGTAACTACTGCTGCAAGAGCCCCCATTGATAGTAAAATTTTTTTCATAATTTTTCCTTTTTATTTTATTTATTGTTATTGTATATTTTGCAATACTACTAGATTATATCTAAATTTTGACTTTTTTTAACAAATGTAGTTGTTTTGATGCTTGTAAATAATCTATATATCTATAAATTAATTTTGAAATAAAGGATTATATTGCTTAAAAGTTTTTAATCTTTATTAAGCTTTTGATCAATGTTGTGATCTGCTATTGAATCATTATTCTCAAAAAGTAAACTTTCTGATAATTTTTGCGACTGAAAACTTTTTAACTCATTTTTTAAATTTTGATTTTGATTTTGTAAGTTTTGCAATTCTAATCTTAAATTGGTGTGGTCTTCATCAGCTTTTATTTTTTTTCGATAATTAAAAGCTAAAATATATCAGACAGCTGTCTTAATAATAAAAATGATTATCATGATTAAAAGCGGGTTTATAATTCATCTTTTTCATCATGCATCTTCAAAACTAACAAACTTGTCTAAAAAATAACCAATAAACAGCGAGATGTTAATAGCTAAAAGAATGTATAAATAATGACTAGAACGGTGTTTAACATTTCTTTTGATCATTAACACCATTTGTGAGATAAAGGCTAAAATACCAATTGTAAGATAAGTCATAATTGATTTATCAGCAGCATAAAAATTTTTGGTGAAAAATTGAACTAATACTCATATAAAAATTAAACAAGGCATTAGTATTAAACTAAATCAATAGTTTTTTAAAATATTGTCTTTGGATTCTAATTTCATACACTTATTATATAAATTTCAATTAATAAAAAAATATATTTATAAATATTCTTGTTAAATTAATCTTTAACTTTAGTAAAAATTGGTAATTTTAAAATGTTTTCTAAAAAACTACTAGGCCCATGACCAGGGTAGACTTTATAATTTTTATTAAGAAGTTTTATTCTTTTAAGTGTTCGATTCATTTCATTAGGATCACTATATAAAAATGTTGTACGGCCTATAGCATTTTTGAAAATAACATCTCCGGAAAAAAGATTATTTTGAAAAATAAACATAGTTGAGCCTTTTGAATGACCAGGTGCATGAAAGGTTTTTAAAGAAGGTAAAATCTTTTTTAGTTCTTTAAAATTACCTAAATATTTTTTATAAACTGACACAGGGGTAAAACCTAAACTTGAAGCCAAAGTATTCTTTTGGACAATTTCGTGCTCAGATTCGTCTAAAAAAGCTTTAATGCCATATTCTTCACATAACTGATTAGTTGAAGCAACATGATCAAAATGAAAATGAGTCAATAAAATTAAATGTGGCTTTTTAGTTTTTAAAAATGTTTTAATTTCTTCATAGTTATAACCAGGATCAATAATTACTAATTTTTGATCAATGTTTAAAATATAAGTATTTTGGTCAAATGGGTGGCCTTGAATCGTGTAAATCATAAAACTATTATAAAGAAAATAGGCAAACTGCCTATTATCATTTTAAATTAAATTATTTTTTAGCTTCATCAGTAGCAATAGTACCATTTCCTAAAATGTCATATGGAGCAAAATCATTACTAAAAGCATTACCTTTGTAACTAATTTTACTTCCAATGTATTCTTCTCTGGTGAACTTGTAAATATCAGCTAATTTTGTATAACTATCTTTAATTCCAAAATTAAAATTGTAGGCATAAATATCATCACCAGGAGTTTTTGCTAAAGAATTTAAATTAGTTTTATTCTTTAAAAAATTAATTATTTCAGCATGTGTTTTACCGGCAAAGGTGGTTTTTGCTTGAGCTTGATCTATAAGTTTATTAACAAAATATCACTCATAATTTTTATTATCAGTTGGTGAAATAACTGATAATCATGAAAGGTCTATTTTCATGGCTGAACCAGCAAAGCTTTGAACTAGCAAAATACGATAATCACTATCAGTTTTTAAACTAGTTACTGGCATCGATCAACCCATTGTTTCATAATTTTTATTAGCTAAATTTAAACGGTGACCTAATTTTAAAACTGAGGCATTATAAGTGTCTAAAAATAAAGCGTAAACTGATTTAAAACCTTCATCAGCATTTACTTTAAATGGATGATTTTGATTAATATTTTTAATAGTTGTATCAACAATATTTCCAATATTTTCGCCACCAGCTACTTCAGATCAAACCAAAGGCGCAGAAGCTAATCCTTTAGCAGGCTTCCCACTTTCAATTTCTTGGTTAGTCTTTCTTCAATTGTGAGAATCATCTTGTCCTAAATATTCCATTTGTTGAGCACGGTACTGAGCTCAAGCTAAATTATAAGTATTTAGTTTGAATGGTTTAATATTTTCAAAGTATTTATTCGCTTGTGTTTTATCAGAAACTGTTCCTTTTTTATCAGGCAAGAAATCGGTGCTAGCATCATCTTTAAATCCTTGATATAAGTCTGCATCATCTAAAATAGATTTCATTGAATTAACAGCTAGAGCATTTTGTCTGATGGAACACTACCATATAATTCATTATTATACATAGGGTCACTAGTAATAATTAATTTCATTTCTTCAGCTGCTTTATTTCTAGATTCATTAGCAATATCCCAAATTAAGAATCTAAAATCATTAGTAGCGTCTAATATGGGGTCCCCTGAAGTTTCTCAACCAACAACGTTATTACGAATATTGTGATAATCCTGTAATGCTTTTTGTGAAGCTTCAGACATTTTATCTTGACCATATTTTGCCACACTACCATTAAGGCTTTCCCTTTTAATATTTTTTTGTGGAGGAGGAATGGACTTTATAGGTGTAGAGGTAGCCGGGGTTGGGGTAACCGGTGCAGGTATAATAGGTGTTGGGGGTTGTTGTCGCTTGAACCATTTGCATTAACAACAGCTACAACTGCACCAGTAACTGCTGCAGCAGTTACTGAACCCACTGTACTAGATAAGAAAAAAATTTTGTTTTTTTAGATAAATTGTTTCATTTAGTTTTTAAGGAATTAGATTTTTTCCTCGTTTTTTAGCTTAGAATTACCTTTAGGCTTTTTTGAGTCATTATTAAAACTTTTTTTCATTAAATCCTCCAATAGTATCACTATAATTATACTTTATTTAGTGCTATTAGAAGTCTTACTTGTTCAAATCTTTTTTACACCATTTCTTCCTATTAATGGTAAAAGTGTAGGTGTTTTAGATAAATATTCTTGGTAAGCCTGAAGATGTGAAAATTTTTTTCAGCCAATTTTTTCTAAAAGTGGAAGTCCTGAAATTTTGTATAAACTTAAAGTTATATATAATGGTCCAATTAAACTCATTAAATTAATATTTTGATAATTACCAATTAAAGAAAAAACCATTAACATTCATCAAAAAGCCATTTCGCCAAAATAATTCGGGTGACGGGAAATTTTTCATAATCCAGTGTGAATAAATTCGCCTTGATGTTTATTATTTCAAAAAAACTTTTGGAAATCTGCCACAGTTTCAAAGGCCAAGAAGAAAATAGCTAATGCAAAAGGTATTAGTAAATAAAAACTAAAAGTTTGATCGTGATCTAAAAGCACTATATAAGTTGGCATATTTACTAATCAAACAGTAATGGTTTGTAGCAATCAAAATGCTCCAAATTTTCAAAAAATATTACGCATTTTATCAAATCGATGATCAACTTTTACTTTCAAAATTCTAATAAATAAAAAACTGCCTAACCTTAAAGATCAAAGAAGGACCAAAATAAAGATTAACCATTGTGTGAGATTATAAGATTTATTAATTAACATCACAACTAAAGTTGTAGATAAAAAACTAAGAGCATAAGTTATATCTGTAAAAACATCCTTTTTTAAAATAAAGGCAAAAATAAAGAAAAACATATTTATGGCAACTGAAATACCAAGTGTTATAAAAATATCTGTTATCATAATGTGATTATAACAAAATTACTAATTTAGTAATTTGGTTACTAATACTTAAATTAATGAAACTAAATTACTATTTTTTAAGAAATCAACTAAAGCATTTGTAGAAACTTTTGCACCAGCACTTTTAAGATGATCGCTTAAGGCCTTAGCAAAATTGTCTAATGCGTTTTTAGATACACTAATGCCTTCCCCTGATTTAAGCCCTAATCTTCCAGGATCAGAAAAATCAATATTAGAAATTTGTTGAGGAGTAAGGCGATTAAAAATAATGTCAACATTTTTAGAAAGTAAATTGCTATTAAAAATAGTTTCTAATGCTTTATGAGCTGTTGGATCTTTTAATATGTCATGAATTGCAGCTGGATTAGCAAGTTTATCGCCAGCTAAACCAGAAATTAAATCTTTAGTGTCTTTATTTTCAGATATAGAAATTAATGCTCATGCATCTTTTAAAGTCCCTCTAACATTATTAGCAACATCTTTTACTTGACCAAAAGTTAAAATATTAGTGACTTTTGAGTAAAATGAGCTATATGAATTATCATGGCCTAACGAAGCTGCATAAGCTGCCAAAAATGTGGCAATTGGGAAAACGAAAATCAAAGATATGATTCCTCCTTGCCATCTTATTGCTTTAGTTTTTTTACCTTCTTTTTTAAATTCAAAAATGATTTTTTTAAAATACTTTTTACGAAAAATATAATAAGGAACTAAAGAAATTAAAAACACCACTAAAATTGATCCAATAAAAATAGGTAGAGCCATTAAAGCTGCTAAATCAGCTTGATTATTTGAAATTAATGTTTGTAAGCTTATGCCATTAATTTTTCAGGATTTTTGGATTATTAAATCTAGAGAAAAGCTTACACCAATACTTACAATAATTATGGGAAGAGCAAATCCAACTAATGCCGTTGCTCCAAAATAAATGGCGGAACGACGGCCTAATCCCAAGCCAATTAATAAGCCAATAACTAAAAAAGAGCCAAACACCACATGTGAAATTCAATTAAAGCTTGCATTTTCAAATTGATTAGCAATATTTTTAAATACTTCCATGGAAGTATTATATATGATATCTATCAGTCTATTTGATTAATAAGTTTAAAAGTATTTTTATTACGGCGGTAATAAGAAAGTGGTGATGGATGAGCATCTATAATTATTTTTTGATTTTTTAAAACGGATTTAAGTTTTTGCGCTTCTTTACCTCACAATACTCATGTTACTGCAAGATTTTGAGAGATTCAAGTAATTAATTTTTCAGAAAAATCAGCCCATATTTTTTGATGTGAGTTCGGTTTATTATTTTCTAAAGTTAAAGATTTATTAAGTAACAAAACACCTTGATTTTCTCAATGTTCTAATGTTTCATCTGTTTTAACTGAGCCATAAACTTCTTTTATTTCCTTAAAAATATTTTTTAAGGATGCAGGTATTTTTATGCCCTTATTTACAGCAAAAGCTCTACCATTAGCCACTGTGGGTTGAGGATAAGGATCTTGGCCAATTATTACTATTTTAATTTTTAAGGGATCGATTTGAAAAAATCTAATTGCATCTTTCCTAGATGGAGAGACGTGGGGGTTATGATGAAGATCTAAGATAGCATGTGCTTCATTTATTAAGTCTTTATGTCAGTTCATAAATTAATTATATGTATTAAATAAAAAATAAAAAAATAGCCAAGCTATTTCTACTTTACAATTTTAAAAACTTCAACATTTTTAGTAACATGACCTGAAGCTAAATATGAAATTTTTTGACCAGAAGTTACAATTAAAATTGGATCAATAGATGAAACTTTATTTTTGAGTTTTTCTACTTCTACCGTCACTAATAGATCGCCTTGCTTAACTTTTTGACCTTGTTTTGCATGAGAAATAAAACCCATACCTTTTAGATTGACTGTATCAATACCAATATGTAAAAGTAATTCTATATTATCTTTTGTTTGAATGCCGTAAGCGTGGCCTGTAGGAAAAGCAGTTACTAATTTACCTGAAGCAGGAGCATAAACATGACCTTCTTTTTGATTTTTATCAAATTTTATTACAACACCTTCGCCCATCATTTTTTCAGAAAAAACACCATCTTTTAATGATTCTAATGTTGCAATTTTGCCTTCAATTGGCGCAAAAATACCATTACTTTTTGTCTTACTAAATAATCCCATAACTCTCCTAAATAGTTTAAAACTATATCACTATTTTAACACTTGTAATGAAAATTACTTAAATGCCAGCTTTTTTAACTCTAGCTGCTTTTTCGGCAGCTTGAAGTGTTTCAATAATATTGTTAATTTTGCCATCAATAACGCTTTTTAAGGAAACTGATAAATTGACTCTGTGATCAGTAACGCGATCTTGTGGATAATTATAAGTTCGCACCTTCTCTGAGCGTGCCCCAGATCCAGCTAAAGCCCTTAGCGCTGAATCCTTTTCTTGCTGTTTTTTTACTTCTAAATCATACAATTTAGTTTTTAGCATCGTCATACAAACATCTCGATTTTGTAATTGTGATCTTTCATCCTGCGAAGATACAATAATACCGGTTGGTAAATGAGTTATTCTAACAGCAGAATCTGTTGTATTAACAGATTGACCTCCTGCTCCAGATGAACGGAAAGTAGCTATTTTTAAATCGGTAGGGTTAATTTCAATTTCAACAGTTTCATCTGCTTTTGGCATAACAGTCACAGTTACTGTAGAAGTATGTACCCTGCCTTGAGTTTCTGTTGTAGGAATTCTTTGAACACGGTGAACCCCAGTTTCAAACTTTAATTTGGAATAACCTTTTTCACCATCAATTTGAAAAGCGATTAAAGAAAAGCCTCCAGCATCAGATTTATTTTTAGCCAAAAGTTTGAGACTCATTTTATTTGCTGCAGCTCATTTACGATAAATATCAAATAAATCGCCTGCAAAAATATTAGCTTCATCACCGCCTGCCGCTCCCCTTATTTCTAAAATAACATCTTTATCATCATTAGGATCTTTTGGGATTAATAAAATTTTAATTTCTTCTTCTAAAATAGGCAATTGCTTTTCAGCATGATTTAATTCCATTTTAGCCATTTCCAATAATTCGTTATTTGTTTCAGAAGCGATCATTATTTTAGCATCTGATAATTCTTTAGTCAGTTTTTCGTATTTATTAAAAATAACTACAACTTCCTCAACACTATTTGCCTCACGAGTAAGCTTGGTATACATTTTAATATTTGATGCCACTTCAGGAGTGGATAATTGTTTTTGGATATCATCATAACGATTTTTGATTGACATTAGAGATTTATACATTTGTTTTTCCATAGTAAAGTCATTATATATAAACTATCTATACATAATGATAAATATCATTTTTTTGAATAAAATTGGCATTAAGGTAAAATTAAATCAATATGAAAAAAGTGAGAACCAGATACGCTCCTTCACCAACCGGATTTTTGCACATCGGTGGGGCAAGAACAGCATTATTTTCTTACCTTTTTGCAAAGCATTATGAAGGTGATTTTATTGTTAGAATAGAAGATACAGATATGGCTCGCAATGTTAAAGGTGGAGAAGATTCACAATTAGATAACTTAGCATGATTGGGAATTAAACCAGATGAGTCACCACGTAATCCTAATAAAAAATATGGAAATTATCGGCAAAGTGAAAAATTAGTCCGTTACACCAAATTAATTGAACAACTTTTAAAAGAAAAAAAGGCTTATAAAGCATATGATTCACCAGAAGAATTAAAACAACAAAAAGCTGAATCAGACGCTAAAAAAATTCCGTCTTTTCGCTACGATAGAAGTTGACTTAAAATTGACGAAAAAGAAAAAGCAAAGCGTAATCAAGCAGGAGCCTATACTGTTCGTTTAGCTTTAAAAAAGAATCAACAATATTCATGAAAAGATTTAGTAAGAGGATTAATATCTGTAAATACCAATGATATGGGTGATTGAGTAATTCGTAAACAAGATGGTTTCCCAACCTACAACTTTTCTGTGGTGGTTGATGATTATGATATGAAAATTTCACATGTTTTAAGAGGGGAAGAACATATCACTAACACTCCTAAGCAGTTGGCAGTTTATGATGCTTTAAGTTGAGAAGCTCCAAAATTTGCACATTTAACAATTATTACCAATCAAGAAGGTAAAAAGTTATCAAAAAGAGACACATCAGTTAAACAATTTATCGAAGATTATCGAAAAGAAGGGTTTATTCCTCAAGGGATTTTTAATTTTTTAGCACTTTTAGGTTGAACACACCCTGAAGCCAAGGAAGTGCTGAGCCATGAAGAATTAATTAAGGCTTTTGATGAAACTAGATTATCAAAATCTCCAGCTAAATTTGACTTAAAAAAAATGCTGTGATTTTCAAAAGAGTATTTAAAAAATATAAATAATGAAGAATTAATGGATAAGCTTAATTGCTATGATAAAAATCAAAAATGACTCAATATTTTTTTAGATACTTTTAAAGCTTCTTGCGCTTCAATTAAGGAATTGCAAAAACATCTTGACGCATATAATGTAAGCGATATTAAAAAAATAAGTAAAAACATTGTAACAGAGACATTTGCTAGCGAATTAAATAAGCAATCTTTTACAATTGAAAACATTCAAAAAACCATTAATCAAACAAAAGAAATAACTGGCGCTAAGGGTAAAGAATTGTTTATGCCAATTAGACAAATCACCACATATGAAGATCATGGGCCTGAATTAGCAAAGGCTATTTTCTTAGTTGGTGAAACAACTATTAAAAGGAGATTAAAATAATGTTAATAACTTTTACCTCAATATCTAAAGCACATCAAAACGACAATAAAATAAGTTTTACAGCACCTGTGACAATTAGTAATTGAAACAATTTTACTGTTTATGAATTTGTAGAGCCATCTATGGGAGAACAAAATAGAGTTGAAATTAATGAAGAAAACATTAATATCATGGCAGGTCACAATACTTTAAATTTATCTTTGGGAGAAAAAGTTGAAAATGAATATGTAGTACCAAATCAGGGCTCAATTTATTTGCAAACACAGCTGCATAATGTTGATATTACTGAAAATGTAATAAAGTTTTCATACTCTTTATTTCAAGCTTCTAAAGAAATTTCTCAGTTTGATTTAATGCTTGAAATTAAAAAAAATTAATGCTATTTTAAAGATCTTTTTTTGAAAATATTTTTTTAATTGATTTATCAAAATTTTTTTCGCCGCTGAATCCGGTGTTATCAATTAAAAAATCATAATTAATTTTTATATGTTCTATTGGCTGCACTTTTTTATTTAAATAATTAAACTTATTTTTTAAAATAGGTTTTTTATTTTCTACTAAAATAATTTTGTCAAAAAGATCATAATAATCTTTCTCCGAATTAATATATTGGGCAAATTCAACAATAGATCAATCTGGTAAATTTTCAATTCATTTTCTAATATAAGGTTTAGCAAAAGAGTTAATCTTGGCTAATGCATCTTTTGATTCAATAACTTTTTTACCTAATTTTGTGAGATTTATTTTTTCACTATTTACATATTCGTCTCCAAAATGAGATTTAATAAAATTAAAATATGGCTCACCTTTTTTAATTCAAACATTTTTATTTTGTTGGTCAAAACTATAATATTTATATTTACTTAAGAGAAACGACTTGCCAACACCGGTTTTACCTGTAACTAATATCTTCATATTTTTATTATATTAGTTATCGAATTTTGTAATAAAAATTCAATTTTAATAGTTTTACTATTTAATAAATTTAATATAATTATATATAGAGTACTAATAAGACTAAGTGTGAATATGTTAAGGAGTGCAATTTATGAAAAAGAAATTGGTAGGCTTCGGATCTTTAGGAGCGATTACTGTACCTATAATTATGCTTGTATCTTGTGGAAAAGCCAACAAGTCAAATGAGCAAAAAGATGTCAATGAAATTAGAAGTATTTTTACAGACAACATTGACAGAATAGAAACATCCAAATCAATAAAAAAAAGTGATGCAAGAAAATATTGATTTAAATAATGTTGTGTTTGATAATTTGGGAACTATTATGACTAAAAATGGCGAACCTTTTTCTTTTCCCATAAATTTAAATGGCGCAAAAATAACTTATAAGATTCCTCGTCATATCGATAGTAGAAATAAATTTGGGTTAGTTGACATTGTAATTTCAAAAAATAAGGCTAAAGCTGATTTAAGTGTAATGCTTAATTACAATGTAGAAAACAAAATAATAGTTGTAAAATCAGCTAATCTTTTCTTAGACACTAAAATATCAACTCATAATAACATTAATTCAAGTTTAAAGAAATTAGTTTTTAAACAAAAAGATTTTGGTGAATTTGGATTAATAGGACAAATTGTTAAAAAAGATGGCACCAAATTTATATGACCCAAAGATATTTTAAAAAATATTGATAATGTTAAATATAAACTTAATAGTAATATTGATAAAAATACCCCGTTTGGTGTAATGGATATTATATTTACAAAAGGAAGTGATACTGCCATTTATAAAATGCCAGTTTCTTATATTCATATTGATAAGTTTACTGTTGATAAAATTAAAAATGTATTCAACAATTTAAAAACAATTACTATAGATAAAGCATTAAAATCAGTTACTACTTTAAGCAACTTTAATAAAACTATTTTAGATGGTTTAGGAATAAACACAGCTCCAGGTTTTGCTTGGCCAACAGATCTAAAAGGGGCAAATGTAAAATATGCTCTATCAGAAGTCTCTTCAGCAAGTAAAACCGGAACACTTCATCTTGAAATAACTAAAGGCAAAGAAAAAGCGGCCTTTGATATTAAAATAAATTATGATAATCCTGATGAAGATGCGGTAAATGCAGTTGAAGAAGAACTAGATAAATTAACTAATATTAAATCATATAAAATTATTACAGAAAATAGTTCACTGCAAAAATTAGATAAGAAGTTCTGAGATACATTTAATGATAAAACAACTTCAGGATTTAAGTTTCCGAAAGATTTGTTAGGAACAAATATAAAATACACAATAACTAGTGTGAATTTGACTAATAAGTCAGGGACCCTACATTTAGAAATTTCAAAAGGTAAAGCTAAAACTGATTCAAACATTACTGTTAATTTTGATGATAGTCATTTTAAGCAAGTTGAAAAAGCTGCAAAAGAATTTTCAAAAGCTATATTACTTGTTAATAAATTAGACTCTTTTAAAATTCAAAATAAGTCAAAAAAATTCATTAAAAACGAATGGCGAACCAGAAAAAATATATTGTGGTTTGAGATAAAAAAACTGGAAGTGGAAGCGGAGGTTTTAAATGACCAAGTGACGAAGAGTTAAATGGTATAAACATCTCTTACGATATTCCTTTAGGCTTTAATAAATCTAATTTGAATAAGAATAGCATATTAAGATTGAAAATTGAAAAAAGTGGTTTCTCTAAAGAAGTTGAAATTCAAGCTTTTTATAAGCCGTTCTAAAAAATAAACCTGTAAAAAATTCATTACAGGTGTATTTTTTGTATATCTATACAAGAAATTCTATAATCAAATTGATACACAAATTGTGTAGTTTGTGTATCAATATTAATAAGAATAAAAAAATTAAAGGGAAGAAAATATAAAAAAAATTTTTTATTAGGTTTAGGAGCTTTAGGGACCATTGCGTTTCCAGCAATTTCCGTTGTTTCATGTGGCAATAAAACAACGTCTCCTGATCAAAAAGATGTAAATAGTATTAAGGATATGTTTGCAAATAATATCCAAGAAATGGACTCTAGTACACCAATTTCAGCTCAAACAAAAGATGGTGTAGCTTTGGCTGCTGATATTTTTAAAACTTTTGGTACAACTATAAGTAAAACTGGGACAATTTACTTTTCCAACTAGTTTAAAAGGTGTGGCTTTAACTTATAAAGTTTCAAAAACCATTGACAAAGATAACACCAGTGGTTCTATCGAAATTATGTTTAGCAAAAATAATGCAAAAGCTAGGGTTAATTTATCAGCTAAATATGATGGAGTTGATCAAACACTTGTAAATAAAGTGTCTGGAGCTTTTGGACAAATAAAAATATTACAAGTAAAACACCTATTACTGCGGTTGCAACAGCAAAAACTTTAGATCAAACAACATTTTAATAATTTTGGAACAGTGTCTGGAGCTTTTGATTGAACCAACTCTGGTATTAGCAATTTAGATTCAATTCAATATACTACAACCGGTATAAACTCTGGATCCAAGTTAGGTAAGTTAGTTATAACAATTGCTAAAGGCAAAGTTACAAATACAATTACTATTAATTTAAATTATGATAACCCGGATGAAGATGCTGTTAACTCAGTTGTTGCTGAATTTAATAAGATAGATGAAATTAAATCAACTGATACAATTTCTTCAAAACAAATGAAAATTTAACTCAAGATTTATTTGATAATTTTGGACACATTGATTATAAAACTGGGCAAAAAGATTTTAAATTTCCTACAACAAGTGGTCTTAATTTAAAATACACTGTTGATCAAATAGATAAAGTACATCCTAGCGGAAATTTAGTTGTAACAATTAGCAAAGGGGCAGTAAAAACTCAAACAGTTACTATTAAAATGGCTCATGACAATAGAGATGATGCTTTAGTAACAAAAACCATTGACAGTTTTCGCCATATTCAAAGCATTACTTCTGGACATGATCTGGCAGCTGTAAGTACTGCAAAAACATTAGATGATAAAACACTGCAAGGGTTTGGTGATATTTATGGCGACTTTAGTTGACCTTCAGTTCCTGCAGGATTAAAAATAACTTATACCATGGGCAAATTAGATGCGACATCTAAAGCAACAACTTTAGTGATTAATGTTACTAAAGGTGCCGCTAAAGGACAAGCCAATATTAATATGGAATACCAAACAGATCTAGAAGCTGCAAATGAAGCTGTAGCTCCATTTAAAAAAAATCAATACATTGTAACTGATAAAAACATTACTGGAGTAAATGAGGGCACATTAACAAATAGCATTTTTAATAATTTAGGAACAGTAGTAGGAGATTTTAAATGACCTACAGTCTTGCCAAAAAATATAAAACTATTATATTCAGTTTATAACTTTGACACAAGTTCTGACGGACAACAAACAGCAGAATTACATATTATGGTTGATAAAAATGGAGAAAAATGATATGCAAATCCAGATGGAATTAAAATCTATTTCCACAGCAATAAAAAAACAGTTCAAGATTTAGCTGATCAATTTAACGCAAGTATTTTAAGAGTACATGATATTAAAGCTCGAATAACCCCTGCCGCTTTTAAACAAGTGATTTTGATGGTGGTCCAGGAAGCAAAGGATGATTGTTTGATAAGTTGAATAGTGTATTTACATGATTTGATCAATCCCAATTTGACAATATGGATAGCATTACATGAACACTAAACAAAGATGTTAATATGGCAAAACACGTTCAAGGCCTTATGACTATAACATTTACTAAAAATGGAGTTAGTGCAACAGCCATAGTTTATGTAATTTACTTTAAATAATTAATTAACTAAATTTAACTTAAAAATCTTTCCTGATGGTTAGATTTTAGTTTTTTTCTAAATTAAAATTTATCATTAATAAAAAATATTTAATTTTTATATAAATTTTTAAACTTTGTGCTAGACTAATACCGCAAAACTATTGAGTAAATAGGTAAAGGAGTTTATATGAAAAAATTATTATTATGTTTAGGAGTTTTAGGAACAACAGCATTTCCAGCTATTGCTGTAGTTTCTTGTAGTAATACAAAAACAAATGCTGGTCAAAACAATGCTGAAAAGGATAAAAAAGAAGCTTAATCAAATTAAAAATAAATTTGATTAAGCTTCTTTTTTAACTACAGATGTAAGTGAAACAAAAGTAACAACACCTACAGATTTAACAGCAGATAAATGAAAAGAATTAGGTGGTTTAAAAAATGATTGACCTACAGATCTATTAGGGACATCAATTACTTTTATCTCTGATGGAGTTACCCCTACCAATCCCAATAGTAATTTACATATTCAAATATCTAAAGGAAATCAAAGCGATTCAACAGATGTAGCTATAAAATATGTAAGTGCTGATCAAAATCTTATAAATAAAGTAACTAATCAATTAAAACAATTAAGAGTAATTACTACAGATAAACCTATTGCTCCTGTAACTTCTCCAGAAAATTTAAATAAGGACGTTTTTAAATATCTTGGAAAACCATCTGGAAGTTTTGATTGATCTAGTTCCGATATTAACAAGCTGGATTCAATCCAATATACAACTAACGGAGTTGACTCCACTTCTAAACAAGCTAAATTATCAATTATAATTACCAAAGGAAGAGTGTCTGAAACTATAATAACTGGCTTAAACTATGATAATCTTGATGAAGATGCTATTAATACAGCTAAAAATGAGTTTGAAAAAATTAATGATATTACTTCACTATTGCCTATTTCCAAAGTGGTAAAACCAGAAATTTTAACTAATAATATTTGAAATAATTTAGGTCAAGACCATTTAAAATCAGGCTTAAAAAATTTCGATTTTCCTACCACTAGCGGCCTTCATTTAGAATATACCGTTGATCAAATAGATCAAACGAAACCAAGTGGTACGTTAATTATTATCATTTCTAAGGGTGCTGCGCTAGCCCAAACAGTTGCTATAGATATTAAACACGATAGTAGTTATGAAGCTTTAGTTGATAAAACAATCGATAATTTTAATCACATCACTAGCATTACAGTCAATCATGAATTGGCGGCTGTTAATAAAGCTAAAAACTTAAATTATGCAACATTGCAAAGCTTTGGAGACATATATGGTTCTTTTGATGCTTCCACTTTTAAGCCGTGATTAAACATTTCTTACACAATAGGTAAATTAAATGGAACTTCAAGAGAAACAAGTTTAGTTATTATCGTTGATAAAGGAGTAGCCCACTCTGAAACAACTATTAAAATTAATTATCAAACAGATCAAGAAGCTACAAACAAAATTTCAAATCAATTTAGTAAAATAACTGGTATTGTAACTGATAAGCCAATATCAAACCTAGAATATTTCCAACCTTTAACAAACGATAAATTAAAAGCTATGGGTACCATTTTAGGAAATTTTAGCTGACCTGTTTCTTTACCTAAAAACACACAAATTTTATATAAGGTTTTACCTTTTGGTCAAGATGATAACGGAGAAAATAAGTCAATTTTACAAATTGAAGTAAAGAAAAATGCTGCAGAAAATTTTCCAAAAGCAATTACTATAAATTTTCATAGCAATAAAAAGGCTGTTCAAGATTTGGCAAACAAATTTAATGGAACTATACTTAATGTTACTAATTTAAAAGCGCAAAAAAATCCCGTTGCTTTTAAAAAAAGAAGAATTTGATTATGGACCAGGAAGCATAGGAATTCTTTTTGTTAGTAATCTCCACATTTTTAAATGGCCTAGTAAAAAAGAATGAAACAATATGGACAGTATTACATATACATTAAACAAAAATGTGAATATCGTAGATAAAAGAACAGGTTTAATGAATATCTTTTTTACTAAAAATGGGGTAACAGCTAAAGCTTCAATAACAGTTGTGTATGAAAAAATATTTTAGAAATAAATCAAACAATTTATAAAATTAATAGGATATGTAAAGTCAAAATATTAGTAATGAAATCAATTCAATGGATTTTCCATTGATTTTTTTAAAAAATAAAAAAATTAAATTTAATAATAGCCAATTTACTTTAAGATGCATTTAATAATGATTTTTAGTTTTATTTAATAACTATAAAGTATATATCTATACTAATACTTGTTAAAATTATTATATAAGATTGTTTTGAAATATTAAACAAAGGAAGTATATGAAAAAAATTTATTCAAATTAGGAGCCTTAGGAACTATTGCAATGCCAACAATTGCTGTTGTTTCTTGTTGAGAAGTAAGCCCAAATTTAAATCCAGAGAATATTAAAAAAATTAAAAGCTTATTTAAAGATGATATTTCAAAAATAAATGTAAACAAAAAATTGTTAAAGCAATTAAAAAATGAAATTATATTAACTAAAGAAGTTTTTAACAACTTTGGAGAAATAGAAACTAAAACAGGTAAGTCGTTTGATTTTCCATCAGATTTAAAAGAGGTTGATTTAACTTATAAAATAAATGAAACCATTAATAAATCCAATAAATCTGGAACAGTTGAAATTATATTCACTAAAAATAAATCTAGGTCAAGTGTTCTAATACCAACCATATATAAAAATCTAATACCAACCATATATAAAAATGTAGATGAAGAAGCTGTAAATAATGCTGTTAATGCTTTTAGTGATGTTAAATTAGAATCTGATAAAAGCATTAATAAAACTAATACACCATCTCTTTTTTTTCAGGAAAAAATTTTGGTCCAACTGGTTTAAAAGCTGTTATGGCAAGACAAGATCACTCTTCATTTTTATGACCAAAAAATGTTTTAAATGGTGTTGAGGTTAAATACAACTTAAATAAAGACATTAATTTTGATAATCAAAAATTTTTTTTAGAAGTTGTCTTTACTAAAGGTTCTGCTTCTAAAAGTGTAAATATTCCTGTTAATTATGATAACAGACTAGATAACGAGGATAAACTTATCATTGAAAAAATTAAAAATTAATTAAATAAAATAAGGTCAATATCTCGTGATGAAAATCTTGCCAAAATGACAGAGTTTAAAGATTTGAGATTAATAAAATTGAGGAATTATGAAATAAAAAAACCTGAGGTTTTAAATGGCCTTCTATCCCAACAGGAACTAAATTAGAATATAAACATGATCAGATTGATAAAAATAATCCAAGAGGAAAATTAGATATTAGGGTTTCTAGGGGCACTCAAGCTCTGAATTTATCTATTCCTTTTAATTATCAAACAACAAATTACACTTATATAAAAAGAGTTAAAAAACATTTTCAATCTATAAGAACTATTGTTACCAAAAATAATTTTAAAGCAGAAAATAATTTCAAAGATTTAAATAAAAAACTTTTTTAAACTTTGGACAATTAAGATCTCTTAATAAAAGCTTTGATTGACCAGAATTAGAAATTTATCAATTAAGTTCTATTAAATATAAAAATAATCAATTTAATTTATTTAAAAAAATTGGTTCAATATCAATTCAAATTACCAAAAACGCAGAAAGCGAAATTATTAAAATTCCTTTTCATTATATTAATGAAGATCAGGAAGTCATTCAAAAAGTGAACGATGAATTTGATAAAGTGAAAAGTCTTTCCTCTCCCACCTCAATTAATGAGGTAAAAACTCTTATGACATTGAGTTTTGATTTATGAAATAAATTGGGTTTAACAAATTTAAAATCAGGAAAGGATAATTTTAGCTATAAGGATTTTTCCTTTTCCTAATAAAAAAAATCTTAATTATAAATATGTTTATTTTGAAAAAATAGACTTAAGCAATTTAAGTATCAAATATAC